>DWHS01000159.1:0-10751 GCA_018247935.1 Trogonoptera brookiana
GTATGAATTTACGTAATTCAATTATATTTACCTACATAACGGGGTTATTTTTTTACTTACAATTATTGATTCATTCATACGACATAATTTAACGTAACTTATAATATTTAGAATATTTTTTATAATAATTTTGTTATTGTTAATTGGATAGGTAGTTATAGAAAATTCCGTATATTTGTAGTAATAAAACTTCATAATTCAATCTGATTAAGCGTATAAAAGTCGTTTAATAAAATCATTAACTTTTCAATTGTCCTTATAGTTTCGGTATAGCGAATATTTAATTAATAAGTAAAATAAAATAGTGAAAATCAAGTTATTATTTAAGCATACTATTAGCAACAAACAATAGCTAAGTGGAAAAAGCCACGCCTTTAAAGTGTATAAATATAGAATATTGCTACACTTGTGTTTAATGGAGCATATATTCCAAAAATATGCTATTATTTTATTTATTATAAGGATAAAAAATTGTTTTAATTCTTACAAGTCCTTCTTTAATGATAGGAATATTTACAAGAGTTTAGCCTTAGCTCAATTGCTATCCTTAAACAGTCACGTTTGACTATTATGTAAAAAAATATATATTTGAAAATAAGGTTATTGGTCGATGGATAGCTAATTGAAACTCACTGAAGATTTTCATAGGAACCGAATGTCGCCCAAATACATATCGGCCCTCTCAACAACTGGGTCTCTTCAAAAAACATCTTATATTGTAAGGTTGGAACTGTAATGTAATGTAATAAGAACCAATTTAGTTTCAAAAGGGCGTCTTAATAAGTCCTTACGTATCGTTACATTTATGTTGAAAGCGCTTTTCATATACGGTCTGTTACACATTGCTACGTGGAACGCCTCTCTATTTACTGAGCATATTAAAATAGCTGTATTTAAAGTCCCGTGTTTAATTGAACATTTTTTAAACATGTAAAGGCACATTTGCCAAACGGTCCTTTAATTTACAAGTGGAGTTTTCTGTACGAGTTTGTGTAATAAAATTAGCGAGCGCAGATTTTTTTCATTTCATACGCTGCCGTTGTACTTTGTGAACCTTTATTATCATTGGCCAAGGTTTAATTTATATATTTTATTATTAATTGATAAAATATAGTGGTATAGTATCTACATTGTAATTTTTACGTGTCATAGTACGTAAAATGTTCCATACAAAGAAAAAAGTAATATAACTAGTATTAGCTGTCTATTCCCTTTTTTTTTCGGTTCTGTTTCTATTAATGCCAGAAAGTTGTAGTATGCTAACAATAACTTTAAAAGGCGCTCGTAGTCAAATTATTAAGTAATATATTAATAATAATAGCGTAACATATATCTAATCACATATAATCATAATGTTGTGTAAATATTGCAATATAAGGACATCAATGTTAAGGGTAGAAGTATGAATTATCATAACGTGGATGGGCTGCATATCTCGTTGATTTATATGATCGAAGATCCATTTTTTTTTTAATCTGATGATCTGTAAAAGTGTAATTTGTATAAGCACGGCTTATGACGAATAGAAATGTAAATGACGAAATATTTTAAAAACTTTCCATGATTTTTTTTGGTATGATTAAGACAAATATCTACATAATACCATTTATATTATGTACATGTCTTCACGTAGACTGCTCATTTAAGAAATGTAGAGATTTGAAAATGACAATCTCGGGGGATTGTGGCCGCTCAGGCTTTGGTGTGAGTCTTTCAGTTCTTTCACTGCCTCCGCAATTCCTTAGCCGTCTGTGAGGCGCATAGTTGAAAGCGGCACGCAATTAGCCCGAAGTCTACAACGGCGCTCCCTATATACCCTTACAGATCTTTTTAATATCTTCAAACAAATTCTCGTGTACAAATCATCTATTTAACATTTAGCTTTACCATTTTATTTAGGCTGAACGGTATTTAATTATTTAATATTTTTTCATCAATGCTACGAGAGGGGCGAGGCTTTTACGTGTCTCGCTTGCCTATAGCAATGTAGCGCTGGTTAGGTTGTTTCCAGTGTTCCACATTACGCTTTAGAAGTACCTCTTACAGTAAACGTAGCGCTCTTCGAACTGTGATTAAAAAACGCATATAAAGTTTTCAATGAAATGGAAAAGTAAAGTTATTGTTAAAGTCCACACTCAACGAGCAAATTGAAATGGCAATGCGCTCGCCATTAATACGTTTACCATAGTACAGAAATTGACTCTTTTATGTTGTGACGATTTTTTGTTACTCGTTTTCACTGGTGGTACATCTGTTCGTAAAAATTAATACTCTTTTATAGCTTATAGAATGAGTTTATGTTGCCAACGTTCGTGGTTGTATGGTAATATTAAAATGTATACTCGAATTAATAAATCTTGTCGAATTCGGACAGAAACAATATAAAAAAGGACAACGAATTATTCTTGTATTGCAAAAAAATGCATAGAAAACATTTTCCTCTTTTGCGATTAGGATGAAACATTAGCTCTTTCGTTTTTGTTAAATTAATACATATAAATATCAGTAGACTAATGATAAGCAGAACGTTTCTGTGACACAAAAGAACTTATGATTCATTTTTCTTTGGGCTGTCTGAATAGAAAAACCGATCGCCTTGTTAGGTTGTCGGGGAAGAGACATCTTGCATAAATGAATACCTGATTTATTTATTCAAAACTGGCGGGCGATAACTGTATCATTTCTATTTTTGTGAAAATCCGCATAATTATTAAGCATTAGTGTCTTTAAGGATATCGAAATGTTTACATTAGCTGGTTATTATCAAATAAAAAAATACGCTAAATATTTTTGAATTATATAATAATATTAGCAGTAGTTCGTCAAATCGAAATATTGGTTATGTAGTTTGTTAATCGCAAGAGTCATTAGTATTTTTTTTAAATTAGATACTAAATTTTAAAGTTATACTGGCGCTGGTAACAGGTATTAATTACAGAACAAAAATTCATTTTATGTCTTACATTCAGGGTTAAAACAAATATTTACTATTCCTTATCCATAAAAGTGTCATAAACTTTTTATAGCAACTCTTATTGGAAACAACAGTGGTTACTTTTGAAGTCTTGTGATGGCGACTTTGTTAAATCGTCCTTGTTTAAGTCTTCTAAACATAAATAATACTTTAGCTATACAGACACATAGTAGCAATAAATAACAATCTTTTACTGAAGTTAGGGTATTTTAAATTGTCTTGACTCTAACACAAATTTTAAGTTGACATTCAGATGTGGTATATTTTGAAAAGTTATACTTAACACACATGTATATATAAAATGTTTATTGTTGTATTTTATAGTTATATAGTAGTTTAATTTATTGATTAAAATAATATTTATAATTTGTACCCGAAATTATTCATTAGGGGATCATTACAAAAAAAGGTTATTGTAATTAGATGAAGCTATGGGCTTCAGCAAGTGAGGGTTCGAATTGTGTAACCGCAGTCGCCCGGTAATGGATTGCTAATATTAGCTAAATCGCGTAAGTTTGTACCATCGCCCCTCGTCCCGGATAAGCCGACTTCATCCTACTTTTCTCCAGCTATATTTCTAGAGTAAAGCTCGCCGAGGGACAGAAGGGGTGTCGAAACAATAAGCAAAGTACTAGCTCTGTGGGGACTTGAATGTTCGGTCGGATCAATCTTAAGTCACATCGATGTTACAAATTGGATTTTAAGTCTTTTTTCGAAATAGAATTCTCTTTGCAAACCAGGTCAAATAACTGAATAGTGTTTAGGGGTTCATATAGTTTTTAATTTTTAAATGAATAACTTTGACTGAAATTTACAGATCCTTTTTACTTCTATTTTCATATTTATCTTTGTCCGTTCAAGTAATTTTCAAATAATAATATAATAAATACTTAAGTGTTATTGTTTTTCTGAATAATGTGTAGAAAGATAATTAATATTTTTTGTTCAAAGTAGCGACGAGATCCATTTTTGAGCGGGACGTTGACCTGATGGTAAGTGATACGCCTGTCCATAACAACGTGACGTTAGTTAAGATATTATACACCGCTTCACTTTGTGCTCGTTGCCTCAAGATCTACGATGTTGAGTCTCGCTACCGCAATAATTACACTAGTCACAACGCTCTTCAAACCAAAACACAATAATGCTTGCACACTACTGTTTGACGGTAGAAATAGGCATTGCGATTGTTCCTACTTAGACAGCCTCCGCCAATAGAAATCTACCACCACGATCATTCTATACGTATAAAATAATTGCAAAAATACATGGAGAGATTTTTCAATTTTTTAAAGCTTTACGATACATGGAATTACACAGATAATTAATAATGTTTATTTACATTCTTCACAAAAAGTAGTTTAATCTTAATCTTGAAGTATATTTTTGCATTAAACAACATCACAATTTTGTTTATAAAGAACACGTTATTCCTCTACAAACTCGTTTTATAATTCCATCCATTTTTAAAGTAGAATTCAATTAAACACTTGATTAGTCGAGTTTATATTTGGGACCTCGATACATACATATGTAAATATGGTTATTCAATACACTATACATTTAAATATCCTTTATGGAATTAAAAATAATAAAAAATATTCACAACTATTAATAATACCTGGTATTCATTTCATTTATATAACGAGCATAATAGTTACGATAGATCATTTCTCAATGTAATAAGATTTGAACTAATTTGTGATGAACTACGTACATATATGATATTGTTACATTTTATGAGTACCTTCGAGTGGCTCCTCTCCAGGCTTGTGCGTCTCCTCACAAGTCTGAAATAGCGGAGAGGTGATAAAACATTTTATGTCACCACTTTTGTTTACATCAAAGGGAGGGCCTCGATAATAGAATGTAGAATAGGGAGGTAGGAAAACAATTGTACAACCCACACTTGTACGATGTTTAGTGAAACGGTTCTCTGCGGAATCATCTCTTATGACAGTGAGGGTACGATTGTGCTTTTTATGTTTTCGTTTCAAATGGGTTTGTTTGTTTTTTTTTCTATTGTATGTTTTGTTGGTTCGAAACTTTCTGCAGTTTTGTTTCAATTTCATCGCAGAATAGTTCTTTGTTCGGGTCGATTACGAGCATTCATAATAACGGCGGTGGAGTTGGTATCAGAATGGGATTATATGATCGTGGCTCACGAAGGTTATTCATTTTCAATAGGACTTACTAAAGACGACAGAAAATGCAAAGCTTTTCATTATTTATTTAGTGATAGACATTTAAATAATTTATTTCATTTTTATTATTTGAGGTTTCCAAGAAACAGAATATAATAAAACAAAAATTGTAATTGTGTTATAATTGTAATACAGTTATTAATCAAATTTGTTTTAAAATTACTTATTTTTTTCTACATAGCCTTTTTGGTATAATTACAAACCGAATACGCGTTGTGGAAAAAGTAAATTTGCGCGCTTTATGGGTGAAAATATATGCCTTTGTTTATCCTTTGCACACCTTGACGACGCAGTTTTATGAAAGAAACAAAATTATAATAGTAGTGTATAAGGTCGTTGTGCTCCACAGGTGCCGGCTAAGGCATGCTAGGCGCGCGGCTCAAGTCATGGATGGAAGCGCAGTTGGGGCGGGCAAAGAAACGCAAGCAGAAGCAAACACGGCCGGTTCCGGCCACTGCAACAACTGGGCCATTACCTCCACCACACCTGTCGTCTCCGGAGAGTGCCTATAGCACCGGGTACTCTACTGACGGAACTTCGCCGGGAGTGGCGCCAACTCCGCTCGCCGCTCCACTTGTCGCCCCACCTCCGCCGCCGGCGCCACCTACTACACACCTTTATCACGAACCTGCGAAGGTGAGCTGAAATATTCAGTGTCTACAATCTCTCAACGCCGTCCTGTTCTAGACTGTTCAAAGAGGGTCACATGCAACGTGAAATTCTTGGACGGTTGTTTACATCCAACTGTTATATTTAAATATGATTTTCATTGTATGTAAAAGTGTACAATCCTAAGAACCTATAAACACGCGAGGCTGTTTATGAGCCTAATAAATTTGAAATTTAAAGATTCGTGAGTGAAAAATAAATTCATTAAAATACTTTTTAAAATATTAATACTTGTATATACATTTCAAGTAGATTATTCGTTCAGTGGAATTTAGCAAAATAAGAGAAGTGAAGTGAGGAAAAATCTACGCTACCATGAGAATGTAGTTTCGTATTTTACTTCGCCACCGCACGTTTCCTTTCGATAACCACTTCTCTTAGGCTTTGTTACGGAATAGTGCGCTCGTTCCTCTCCAAGTCTACGAACTCTTGCCTTATAAAAGCACTTTAAGAATAAGACCCGCCTTAGCTTAGTTCTTTATTTCTTTCGTATTTACTTTGTTTGCAATTTCATTTTTATATTTACTATCAACAATTTCTTCTAACTGTAATGAATTAATAAAAGTTAGTCGTTCTTTCAGTAATTTAAAGTTTATACACTTATTGTGGTACGATTGCTTATATGAAAAAGATATAATTAAAGAGTCAAGTCTTAAATGATTTGAACAAAATTTTAGGTTTAGAAGTCAGAATTATTTATATTTTCTTTCTTATGAGCCTCAAAATTAGAAAGGGCGGAGATAATTCCTAAATGTGAACAGATTTAATAATAATAATAAAAATATAATAGTTCAAGTTTATATATGTATATATAAAGTATAATAAGTCTTTTTTCAAAATGTTATTTAACTATAACTAACACTTGGTCGCCTTTGAACAGTTTTCAACTTTACGTGAATTCTCATGCAAAAGTTTGCAGGTACAGTTCGTAGAGCTTGTTCGATTAAGTACGACGTCCACGATTGAACTCAGTTCATTAAAGTTCAAAATGTTTAAGGGTATACTCGTATTGAGTTTGCTTTTTTAGTTCTTTTTACTTCGTTATTTATGCACTTTTTTAAAATAGTTCTAGAGGTTGTTGAGTTGTGATGGATTGGTTTATTTTATTCATATGAAATCGTGAATTCAATTGATATTAATTAACTTAATATGTCACAAGTATCTCAGTCGTAAGAATAAGTTGTCGAAGTCCAAATTCACTTTAAATTGTACAATCTATTTTCTTGAACGGTCGATAAATTAAGGGTTAATAAAATATTTAACGTAAATTATTAACAGGTGCAAAATCAGTCTCTCCTAAATATGAAACTATAAAATGAATTGGTCAACGTATGGTTTCTTGTGAACTTGAAGGCATTTGACTTTAACTACAGCGGAACAGGGTTGTAAAAGTTTCATATGCGTCTGAACATCCTAATAATTTATAACTACTTATTGTTTAACAAAAATACGAATGGAAATTCTTTAGAAACTTACTTTCCGGAAGTTATTATATTTTTAAATTAAATGTTTATTCATGAATAATCCTATGGATCATTTATCAACTATCTCTGAAGCACAGCCTCTATTCGCTTGCTTTATAACGTGGCAGGGTTTAAATGGTGACAGGTTTTTTCGCACTTGCCTAACTAGTAACCAACTTTAGGTTGCAATTCTGCTGCCGTAACAACACTGCTATTTTCTGTCATCTTATGAGGAGTATAATATTTCCACGAGCATGCTTTAGCATTGGAAAGACATCTCAGATGCTCAGGATCTCATGGAAGGAATTTTGGACTAACGCAACCATACTGGCTAAGCTCAAATTAAACACTAGGCTTTCTACCATATGCCTCAAGCGAATTATAGAGTACTTCGGACACATTACTAGGAAAGACGGAGATAATCTTGAAAAACTGGTGCTGATTGGCAAAGTGTAAGTGCCTGATATCTTGGTCTGACCAAATGCACAACACTCGATTCCAAAGTCTACGATGCTCTTCAAGTAGCCTGAGATAGAGCAAGATGGCGAAACATCTTAAAAGAAAGAGCGATAGATCAGATATGGGGAATACGTTTTAAAGAGGAGGAGGCTTTAACATCTATACGTCTTCATTGTAGTCTAACAATTTGTGAGATTGAGGTCAAATATTAGTTCATTATTATGATAAAAAATATTTTTCACTAACCTAGTAATCAGGTGGAATACCAGCACGTGAAGCTAATATTTGGTATTATTGAGATGATTTCTATGCTAAATTGGGATTGTGAAATTTCTATCTATCTACAGCAAGCTTCAAACTTGAACAGTGAGATATTTACATACTATTGCTTGACGAGAGATAGTTAAAAGTACCACGTCAAAGAGCCTTGTGTCCGTGAATTTTATTTATGCAAACTTCCACGCGATTCAGAGTTTTCGCTAGGCATTCATGAGGGTTGCTCTTGAATGGCTAAAAAAAGTCGTTGCAGTTTCTTTATGTAACAGAAATTTTAAAGTAAGCTTTTAACGACGAACGAATGGTGTGGCGCGAAAAAAAATTAATCTAGTACGTAAGTAGATATTAATAGTACCATACCATAAATTACCTTTTATTAATAATACCTAAGTAAATGAAGTATAATAGATGTTTTAATTAATATATCTCGATTTTTAATTAGACTGGATACAATCGACGGGTTGCAGGCCTTTTCTATAAACACTAGACCATTCCTGCATGTATATTTTTTTTTATGTTTTGTCTTCCTCATTAAAACTGAACGTACCTTGATAAGACTGGTAGTTTATTGATAGTTAAACTTGTTTTTAGTTCTCTATAAAAATAACTAGTTTTACTGGTGTACTTTATTGTTATTCACTGTATATATGAATTATTAAACATAAATATTTGATAATGAACTCATATATATTGTGATGATACCGTTTTGTGATAGTTTTCTTTTACAATTTTTCAATAGTGAATTAGTCTTCAAACCTCACCAACAGATGTCACCACAGGTATTATAAATCCCGCTGGTGTTGTACAGCATCTCATGCATCAGTATACTACACTGTATAAAAGTAGTTGTGATGACTTCCTTGTCTTGGGGAGCATAGTGCGCAGTGATCGTAAAGTGAGAGCACTGATGCTGACACCCATGAGTTATTTTTAAATAACTTCCGCGTCCGGCTGCCGTAAGGGAGTCCGAACGCAATTTTTGAAAGGCCCTTTTACTTAATAAGGGGCTACGAAGTGAAAAGGAGATTTTTAAAGCGTATATTGTTTTTAAATATATTCTTCCACAATACTCGTTTAGTACTTTTAAACATGACAATTTTAGGACAATCTATTTACTTCACCAGAAAAAAGTTGGTATACTTCTACAGTGCTTTTTGTTTTAAAATGAATAATAAATTTTATTATAAACTAACAAATTTGTCTTAGGCTTCCATTTGTGTTTTTTAGGTATAGTTCAGTTGACCAAAATAGGCACTCTGTTGCATATTTAGTGAGAAATGCACCAACGTGCCCAATTTTAGGCAAAGCCATATACATACAAACAAGCATAAGCTTTAATATATGATTTATTCCCCTTTTTATCTTCGTCGTTTTAATATAATCATTATAATTTATTTACTTGAGTTCATATCATTGCTGCAGTGGGAGATACCGAGCTTTTTAATTTGTTTTTTTTTTTTTTTTTATGGAGAAGTCAGCGCCGTTAGTTCTGACGAAGTTTTACGGGTCCATCGGACACAGGGCCCACGGATCTGAATCCGCTGGCTAAGTCAAAAATAGTGGTAAGATGAACAACGTGACTACAAAACAAGTTTTAGTTTTTTTTTTTTTTCGTAATATTTATTATATTACCCTAGGTTTCATTTTATCGGAATTGTTGTATTTGTTAGGTTGGATGAAAAACTAAAAACAGTTAAATAATTTCACTGTTCAACTTTTATGATGTGGCTAGATTCGTATTCATTTTACGTCGAAATTATTAGCATTGATGATATATTAATAAAGTTTAAGAGGAATTGTTGTTTTCTCATATGAACAAGTTCTCTACCTAGATATTGTATTGTGACGTGTGTTGTTGACGCTTTCGAAATAAGATGTCACGAAACTACGTGTGATGCTTTTAGAGTACTTCTAACACCATTCTTTCTTGTATTATAACAGTATTTTTGCTGAGTACGGTTAATTTTATAATATAACCGCATAACAGTAGATAGACCAATTAATAATACTAAACAGGTGAAACCACAAGACGTCATATGGACATGGAATAAAGTTACTGAAGTTAAGTGTGGGTGGACGAAGGTCGCTCCGCATTGTTCAGTCGTTAGGTAACTTCTGTCTAATAGGTACCGTGTCTCTACGTACAGCATACGTCACTATTAAACAACGTGACAGTATCTAGTATTCACCGGCTTTACACTAAATTGCAGAAGGTCAAGTCAACAAATTAATGTTA
This sequence comes from Trogonoptera brookiana, assembly GCA_018247935.1. Taxonomy (NCBI): domain Eukaryota; kingdom Metazoa; phylum Arthropoda; class Insecta; order Lepidoptera; family Papilionidae; genus Trogonoptera; species Trogonoptera brookiana. The sequence goes on from DWHS01000159.1 coordinate 10,282, forward strand.
ATTTTGTTATTCCATCTATACGTCTATGTAAAGCGACTTGTGAAGATAAAATGTAATAAATTTTCATTCTTAAATATTTGCTATGCACGTCTCATCACGTGTACTAAATGAAAACAAATGAGCAGTTAAGCCAAACTAAACAATTTATCTTTACTTGTATCATAATAATTACAATGAAAATATGTACAGTGTGAACCATACTCTTACATTACATTAAACCCGTTTTACTTTCCTGTTGTTTATAGATAGAAAGTTATGAAAAAAAAAGTAATTTCTATTTACCATAAAACATTCGTAAGAAGTAATATATTAAACCATAGCGATAATTATTATTTAAGTATAAACAGTTTATTTATAAGTGGCAGTGGGCAAGGCAGATTGTTCGAAGGACTGGCGGCCGGTGGGGCTGTAAGTACTTCGGATGATGGCCATGAACTAATAGACGCAGTAATGGAGGGCCCTGTCCACAC
>DWHS01000160.1:0-10729 GCA_018247935.1 Trogonoptera brookiana
AACCGAATCTATAAATAAGTCCTGAAAGCGACGGATTAATTACGTTACGACCGACATTAAAGAAGTGTTTGTTTTATGATGCGTTATTTGTTTGTTTCGGCGATATTTAGCGTTGTTTTTGCATATGAAAAAGACATGACGTTCACCGTACCGGCCGGTTATACAGAGTGTTTCTACCAAAAAGTTTTGCCGAATGAAATTATCGACGTTGAGTATCAGGTGAGGTCTTTATGCCGCCTTTGAACAAAGAAGGTTATAAATAACCGCCAATTGGTTGAGGTTTTGTGTGGTAATTTGTCTTTATAATACCAGAAACCATTGAACCTAATGTATTGCTATTCTAGTGTACTCACAGCTCAAGTGGAATAATCCTTTGCATCATTTACTATCTATTTTAGTATTTACTATGATTATGTTAATGGTTTATATAAAAAATCTAAATAACAAATTACAGGTAATAAAGTTTACTAGTTGCGATTATATTCCGTACTCGTTTGTGTAAAATTAAATTTGTTATCTATGTTAATGTAGTATTGGGAATGTTGTTTATGATAAGAGAACATGGTTTTTTTTTAGATTACAAACAGTATTAAATATAAAAAAAACCTTTTATGTATTAAATTATTAAAAAAATATATATATTTCCTACACTGAACTATATAATAAAGAAAATACTTAGACTAAAATTTTTTTTTACTAGGTATTCTTTTCCTGAAATCATCAAAGTAGGTGTCACAACTACACATTTTCAGTTAAACAGCAAAACCTTGCAATAAGTAGGGGAAAGAGGATAGGTTTAGTGCAGCTGTTATTACCGGAGCTGTGAAGAAACTCTATAAAATTACATGCATTGTAAGAGTTTTGTTCATAGTTGAGCATAAACTCGTTTTGCTTTTGTGCAGATACATCAAAACATTGTCTGTGTATACACTTTGTTATAATCTATAAAAAAATATTTTTTACTTTTAGGTAATTGATGCGACTCATGGAGAATTAGACATCTCATTTCAATTAGCTGACCCAGTTGGCAGAGTCATTGTGGCTGACTATAAGAAACCTGAAAATGCTCACAGACACACCGCCGCCCTGAATGGAGACTACCGGTTCTGTTTCGACAACAGTTTTAGTACATTCAGTCAGAAAACTGTGAGTTTGACATATGTCTATAGCTATGATTCAGCTGATAATGGTAGATGTGACAATTAGGATGTTTACATTGTATTATATTTCTCTTGTTAATGATGTATATTTAACTAGAGTATTTTCTGAAACTCCCATTATTAAACTCTCAAACCCGTCGACAAGAATGGTTACTGTAGTGCTATCAATATAAATTCTTTCACACAAAGGACACTTGCCATTAGGAGCATATTTATCCCACAATTATAATTGTGCATAATTAGGAAATTAAACAGGTTGTCAATATTATCATTAGGACTGAGAGACAATGGTTTACCCATGGAACTAATCCTTACCAGCCTATCTACACTGATATTTATTGTCAATATTTTAAACCTGCATATTGAAAACCACTGTCATTCAAATGTAGAACTTGGGGAAAGACCTATTTTCAACAGTGGGCATCTATTGGCTGTGATACATTTTTTTATACCACTTATATAGCAAACAGGCTTGTAGCCCGCCCGGTGAGTGTACACCTGAGGTAACACTAGCGTTTTGTCGACCCTGTAGAAACCAGATTATTATATTATAGATAATAATGAAAACTACAGCTAGGATTATGTTCCAGGTATTCTTTGATTTGATGGTAGAGACGGAGGACTCTCCAGAAAAAGACTATGACGATGACAAGGAAATGGAGATGGGTAAGACATAATTTAATTTGATCTTTAAATAATTGTAGAAGTGATCTCATATTCAAAAGGCTTTTGCTAAATGTCAGCATCTTTATATTTTTTCTACTATTCTATTGTCGGAAGTCCAGTGTTGGTAGCACTGCTCTTTGAACTTCTATTTCCCACTATTATGTAATTATAATGTTTATTTTCTTGCTTTGTTGTATATTAAAAGAAATGTAATGAGAAACTGAACCAAAAATAATTTCTATACTTCAGTTATGAGAAATAATCATGTATATGTTTATTTCAATAAAATTGAATTACAATGTTCAGGTAATGCAGCTGAAACTTACATGATGAGAGTGAAAGATATATCAGAGTCTGTTGCGAAGGTTAAAGATCATATCGCTGCCACTCGGAGGCTACAAGAGTTGCTATCAGCACACGAGGCTAGAGATAGAAACCTGGCTGAGGATATGTGTTCTAGGTAAGTTTTTAATTTTAAGAATCTTAATAGCTCTGTATTTATAATAATTTACTTTCAAAAGTTAACTTGGTATTTGTTGCTGGCAGGGTCATGAAATGGTCTCTGTGGCAGATTGCTGTAATGTTACTAGTCGGAATAACTCAGGTTTGTCTATTTAAGTTTTTATGCATATATAATATGAAATTATTTATGCACAACAGGTTGTTAACTGGGATATAAACGTAAGATACTTTGCTGCAGTGTACTTGGCATCATCGCAAAATACTAGTAGACTTGCCTAGCATCTCAAGTAATTGAATTATATTTTATATCATACTACACTTTATACTTCAGTTTACCTACAGCGCTAAAATTGTTATTTATATATACTGTAAAATCCAGAGTTTTATTGAATAATCATGAGATTTCCGAAACTATAAGACATAAACTCTCAAAATTCGCTGCAGATATTGCTTTTTCCATTAAGAGGTCAGCCAAGAATGGATTTTGCAAAACTCCTACTCCGAAGGAAGTTGATGGGGTGCTATATTACTGCCAGCGAGCCAGACGAGGGACAGCTAGCTATAAATAGGACTATAATATATATAATTGCAGGTTGTGTTCGTCAAGAGTTTATTTCAAGAGCCACACAGCAGGATGAGCAAATTCGTACCGAACTTCCTGTCGCAATGACACCAAAGAATAGTCGGTTAAGAATAGAAGTTAAACTAATGTTAAAGTCAACTAAACAAATTAGTCTGAATAGCTGTTATGTAAATCAAGTAGATTATATCCGAAAATTGATTAAAAAAATTACGACATCCGTTAGTGTCGTGTGTATAGTGGAAGAGTTAATCTATAAATTTGTTTAAAGTTCATTTAGATATGATAATGTTTATCAGCAGTTACTATAAAAATCATACAATAATTATAATTTCTTTTCTCAATAACTGTTAGACCTTTTTACCTTTTGTACATAAATTTGGCGGGAATAAGCTATTTGAAGTACATTGACTATTAAATCTAACGCAGTGTTGAATCTGACATATACGTAATTCTATAATCAATGAATTTTATTATTTGTAATGTTGAATGCCTATGTGTTCTGAATACATAGCACTACTGTCTCAGGGGCTCATCACTCCATTTTACACAATTCGTTGAGCTCGTGATGATGTGGAGGAAGGCTTGTTGCCAAACCATATCGTAAATTTGCCGCGATAACATCGCTGTGTTGTCTGTCCACATATGATAGTCTTAGTATTCTGCGCGAACATTCTTTACCATCCACCTCCACAATACCACTAACCACGTGAAATCAATTGTTAACCTATTTGTTAAAAATATATATATATACCAAAGTTAATTTAAATCCCTGCCACTTTGTCTACGAGTGGTTCGGCGCCATTTTTGTTATTTCGAAATGTGCGGTAAAATAAAATGGCACTCGCGTCAGTGATAACATCGAAATAATAGAAATTATTAGTAAGTCCTTGTTATTTTAAAGGCTTTCCGGTTTAGATGCGACTATATACCCACTTGTTTTTCGCGTAAAATGACATTTTTTTTAATAAACTACAGAAAGGACCTCCTTGATTGTGTCGTGGATAAATGTTTTTAACCCATACTTTCCGAGAGAAGACTCAAGTCCTAGCAGTGGCAACATTAATCAGGCTGTTCATGAACACAAAAATATCACTGCACTAATTAGATCGATTGTATTTCTAATGTGCCATTTTGTTTTAATCAGGGAAAATGTTATAGACTGATTTGTTAATCTATTTATTACATATATATGTAATATTCTATTTATAAGTTTTGCAAAAAAATGTGGCATCTATCCTTTAAAACATAAATCAGTGTTTTTTCAAATCTTTCGTTAAAATCTTTGTATATTTGCAAATTCTTGTTTACATTTGATGGAGAAGTTCTTTTACACAAACTAATACACAAATTTGACTCACTCTTCAATTGTAAATTGTTTTTGTTTTATAAATATTCGCACAAGTTAAATTGTCACAATGAACAACGAGTAATTATAATTGTACATAAATATATAATACATGGAAAATAATGCATTTTATTAGATATCCCACTTCTGTAAATCCTCTCTTTCTCTGTATCTTTTTGTAAAAATATTAAAGTAGTCCGCCTTAAAGGACTCGACAATTTTGTTCCGCCCAATGTGGTTATTGTTTTTCGGCCACGGTATTTTCGCAGTAAAAAAAGTAGTTAAATATTACACATACAACAAAACTAGACAGTGATTAATCTCCTGAAATTGCGAACTATGGCCTCATGAATTATTCTGATCAATACAAATATATTTTTTTATATATAGAAATAAATTTATTCTTGGGTATTTACAAAGCTTTATGAACGTTATTCCATAAAATTTATAATATACTTATTTGATGAAATTCTTGAGGTGGGCCTTAGGTTTTCAGAGAGCCTCTTTCGGGTGATAAAGATCATGCTTTTTTGATAATAATACATCCAAAATCCATCGAAAATAAATACGAGTAAGAAATTAAAAATAATTTGTGGCTAGTCACCGTGTTTCTAGGTATATCACAAATTTGTCGGGATAAACGTGCGCCATTAGCGCTTAGTTTATACGTACAAAGATTCGTGCACTTCATTTACGCAGACGTGCATCTGCATTATAAATTGGAGAAATAATATAAAGATCTAACAGTGAAATTCAACAAGGCGTTGTTTACATTATTGCCATTTCGTTTTGCTAGTTAAAAACATATCTGTAGTTGTCAGATCTCACGTCAAAATAAAAAGTTTGTTTGTGTTTTGAATTCTTATTGAAACATTATTCATGAAAAATTATGATTATTGAAATGTTTATTACGAATAATAGTAAAAACTATTGTCGATGTATATAAACTTTGTTGGCGTGTCTAATTTGCATGTTCTTCAATTCAATGATTCAATTTAATTTCATGTGAATATGTTGGCTGTTCTATTGTTAAATCGTATGAACGCTCGTCGTAGGGCAGCTAGGCTGGCTGTGAAGTCCGTGAACACAGAAACTAAAGCTTCTTTGTGTAGGACGTGCTTGAGCACCGAACAATTGGTTCCAATTTTTAGCGGTAAAGAGACGTTTGAGAAAAAGTCGTCAGACTTGCGTCTTGTGACTGGTTTGGAGGTAATTTTTATTTTAATATATGTTTAATCACTATCGTATATCCATACCTTCCTCTTCAGTTCTGGAGGTATTAAGATTCGATTGGAAATTGAATGGGGGTGCCTATGTTTAGCACTGTACCTTTATTAAAATAATCTTGACTTTTATTTATAGTATTCTATTGATTTATTTTGTATTACCTATCAGAATATCCCTGTATAATTAGTATAGATTGTCTATCTCATGTATGTTATATATATATAATTTGTTAGAAAGTTTTCATAAAAAAAAAAGCTCCATTCATAGTAATGATGTTGAAATATATCAAGTTGTATTTATTTCTTTACAGATAAAACCAAATGACGGTTTATCACAGAAAATCTGTAATGCATGCGTCAATATCATACAATCGGCTTTACTCTTCAGAAAGACCAGTAGAAAAGCGGAGAAAACTCTCCTAGGTATATCATCTAGTGTTAAATTGAAGAAGAAATACTGCAAAAAAACTTCAAGCATCAAAAAGAGTTTACAGATTGAAAGTGACAAAGAAGTTGTTGATGAACACTCTTATGATTACTTGGATAATGATTTTGCAACAGATGATGTCTATAATGATATGGATAATGAACCAAATAATGTAGAAACTAAAAAGTTAAAGCAGGTATGTTTTAAGTTTCTCAAAAATATTTTGTTAAATCGTTAAACATACTATATACTATAAGAACTAGTTGTAAACGAAAAGGTTTAAAAATTACAATGATGTGTATTACAAAATACAATATCAAGGAGCATATGCAAATCAAAATTTGGACTCATTTAGGAGCTTTAAAAAATGATTAGAAACTGTATAAATAAAGAGTTCAAAAATTATGTTTCAGACCAAAGTGTCGGTGAGGAAGCGGAGGATCACCGGGACACAGAACGCCACATCCTACAAATGCAACTTCTGTGCAAAGGAGTTCCGTATGAAGGCGACGTACAAAGCGCACCTCAGGTTTCACACGCACTACTGCGTCTGTGAGGTGAGCTGTCGGAGACTAGTATTCTCACATCAGCCCACTGCTGGACATAGCTTGCTCCGAAGTAATGGTAATAACTTGACCTTTGGCTATACTTATCCAGTTTTTTGTGACTGAGATGAGACTAGCAAGATGTTTACCAGATAATAATGTAGGTTAGGTAGGATGATATACACTGCAACATATCATACTTGCTTTGAGAGAGAAGATGTTATATATCATTATCTCAGTAACTTCATTACCTACAGCGCACGTTGATTTGGAATAATGTGGAGCTACTTAGGATGTTTACACTGCAACATATTGTGTATATCATCTAGAGACATGAGATTAAGACTCATTGCTGTGTGATCATCCTAAGTAGCGCCCCATTGCCCAAATCTAAAGTTAGCTGTAACAAGTGAAATTACTCCAATAATAAGATATAACATCTTACCTCTCAAAGCGACATGTTGTAGTGTATAACATCCTAACTAAATACATAGTATACACAAGAAAAGAGCATATTCTTACCTGAAGGGTAGGCAACGCACTGGCGTCGCTGGTGATTGTGGGCGGCGGTGGATCACTAACCATCAGGTGACCCGTCTTGCTCGTTTGCCTCTATTACATAAAAAAAAAAAAAAACTTTGTGTGATGAATATTTATTTTCATTCGCCTAATACATTGTGAGGTAATACATACGAAGAAGTTAACCCTGGTTAAGTAGATTTACACTGCATCATCACTGTGTCTGTGTTGCGATGAAACGTTTTGGTTGTACCTACGTAAAGTACGTCCGGTTTTTACAGCAGGTGTTTCTGACCTACCACCATGTTACCTGTGCTTCTTAATTATATTTACGTGATCGCGTGCGCGGCAGTCGTGCGGCAAGCGCTGCAGGAACCACAACCAGCTGCAGGAGCACAAGCGCGCGCGGCACGGCCTCGGGCGCATACACAAGTGCGCCTACTGCGAGTACAGCTCCGCCACCAAGGAGGCGCTCACGGTACGCACGCGCCACTCTCTCATCTCCCTAACGATACGGAGACGACTGCAAGATATATTTTTATTAAGACGGGCTCGGCCTGCGAAGGAATGAGGTAGCACACTCAATACTCCGCTCTTCCGTCTCTCTTTCCCTCTCTCTCACCTGTCTTTCTCTATATCTACCGTTATTTTTTTTTCTGTCCTTCCTCTATTTATCCCCACTCTTTTCCACGGCCATCTCCTGTGCACTCTATTCCAAAGTCCCGTCTATATCTGTTGTATGTTCATCTTATTCCTTTACAAATTAACCATAAGACAAAGTTTCACTTCCGCCTCGCGTGACGCGCGCACTCGCTTTATGTAACTCGACACGAGTGAGACGTTGACCTGAACGGATATAATACTTCGGGGATAGTGAGGTGTATATACATTGCACCGAATTCCTCGTGGTAACTTTGATGTTAATGTTAGCTAAGTGTTAATCAATCGTTATTCCCATATGAGTGAAATAATAACGTGGTGTAGATACACGAGCGGCGGCACACGGGCGAGAGGCCGTACGTGTGCGACCACTGCGGCGCCACCTTCCACAGGAGGTCCAACCTGGTGCAGCACATCGCCATACACCTGCCGGAGAAGAACTTCCAGGTCGGTGGACGGGCGGCGCACGACTGTTGCGAGGAGACGCAGAGCGAGGAGCTTGCACACCACAGAGTCGACAGGCGGAAATTTGCCAACCTGACGACTACCTGTGTTGACAGGGTTGTCACAAAGTACCCGCTTACAGTGGGCCTCAGGAAAATGCTTAAATTCGCACTGAGGGCAATGCAAGGAGCTACGCTTAGAGATTCCCTCCGTAATACATCAGATGTACCACAAAAGACTGTTAATGTCAATGGTGTAGTATGCTCTTTAAATGGGGACCGTGTATCGGTAGACGTTTCGCTAGTGTGTCGTTGGTTCACTGGTGAGAGGCTCCACAAGATGAACCGATAATCTGATGGGGATCGCGGGAACGTGACCGGCGTGGAGAACCTCGAAGGGGGCCTATGCTTAGCAGTGGTCGTGATCCTGTTGGTAGAGCACGGTTCTAAAGAATCCACAGCGCCATTATATATAAAAAAAATACTTAGTTTTTTTTATTCATTTCTTTTACTATTAAAAAACCCACAACAGACATTCCGAATTCAACAAAAGGATATATTTTTTTGGTTACTGTACAATGGATATGTTAATGTTTCGGGACCGGGCAGTGCGACATGTGCCCGAAGAGGCTGAAGTCGCGCAAGTTCCTCCAGATCCACAAGCACAACGCGCACACCGGCCGCCGCTACGGCTACCTCTGCCCCGTCTGCGAGCACCGCTTCGAGAAGCCGAACAAGGTGCGCGCGCACACGCGCCGCGTGCACGGCCTGCCCGACGACGCGCACGCCGCCATCGTGCGCGTGCAGCTCTGAACGGGGATCGACTCCCCGGAAAAATATCACGCGTCGCTTTGTACTCTATCGAATAAAACGATATTGCGAGTTTCAAAACGTTTATTATCTCCTGACAACAATCCGATTAAATAAGTTGTCGCAAGCCGAGGCGTACATCGCTCGTAAGAACCAATCGTGTTGTTCGAAATTCAAAATCAGGATGCGATCGTCTATCGAACATTCTAGAACATTACAAAGAACTCCAATTCTCTAATGCAATACGAATTATTATTAGCAATAACCCATTGTTTATGGTAAACTCGCGGCGCATCGATCTCGAATCTTCTATCATTTCATTCGAGAGCCATCTTTGTAACACTATGTAATTATTTCATTGATATATAATATATATACATATTTTGATTTATATCACTATTAATAAAAATATTTCAAATGACAGGAATTCTCATTATTCCTATTCTACATTATTTCTTTTCTAATGTAACTACTAGAACGTGGTTAATGTTGCTGTCATACTGCCGGTACACGTCCAATGCAATAAAGGCCTCTCCTCTTATCCGAATTACTTTCTCGAAATTATTAACTAAACTACTCCCATAATGTAGTGTAAAGGCACATTATAATAATTACAAATCCTTTGATCAGCCATTTGATGCATTTCAAATTATTATCAAATTAGAAATAGAAATTAGACCCAGATGATAGAATTGCCACTTTCAAACAATGTACAAAGCCGAGAATTCCGAAATAAATTAATAACATGTCATCGGCAGAGAAGTCGTGATAAAAGGATATATAATGCCATGGCTAGCCTGCAGTTTTTTCAATATTTATTATCCATCAAAGTCGAAACCCCGTCAATCTATTACAGCCGAAAATATGGTCCCATAGAAAGAGTTGAAACCTTGCATCGGAGGAAGAGTCTTCAGCATTCTGACGAATTACAAAACTCTGGTGTGCGCATTTTACCAGAAGAGTGAGACGACGATACTCTTGCAAATTCAATACCGGAATTCCATCAGCCGATTGACAACCGACATGTCTCAGACGAAGAAAGGAAGGAGGCTCATACTTTAAGATGGGAGGAGACACGCAGCCCCGACCACACGGAGTCCGTATCTACACAGTGATGGAGTTGAGAGCTATTAATTCTCACTCCCTCTCACACTTGGACAAGCCACTCCTATGCTACTTCTCAATTATAAAAGCACGAACTTACGTAGCGCCCTCTCTTCGCCAGGACATTTTCAAGAAGATCCATGACCTCAGTTACCCTGGCATTGGCGGAACATGCCTCCTCCTGTCGCGCAGTTTTACTGGGTCAGTATGAATGCCGACCTGGCCAGTTGGATCCGGAGCTGTATCGCCATTCAGCGATCGAAGATACACCAATACACAGTTGTGCCGGAAGGTATCTTCGTTCCGGCGGGACGATTCGGAAATAATCATATGTACATCATCATACCGTTACCGACATCGGATGGAGAATGTTACAACCGGACCATGGTGGATCGTATATCCATTAGTTCAGAGCTGAATCCATCGAGGTTATCTCTGCAATAATCATAGCCTCAGCTCATTACCAAGCCCTTACACATTATAGGCGTTTGATAGTGTCGTACTACAACGTATGATAATGGAGAGGGTATATATTATCTATTTAACTTTTGGTTTATATGTTCGCATCATTTAAATTATGCAATTCATTCTTTGATCTAAAAAATTAAAAAAATATATTATATATTTACCATCTACAATAACATCTCACCTCACTAAAGGTTGGCTGGTAGAGAATGCCTGTGGGCGTTAAGCCCGCCTTTTGTATATGCCTTTATAAGATCTTATTACAATAAATAAATAAATAATAATAATAAATTTATATTCTCAACTATACATTC
>DWHS01000161.1:0-10723 GCA_018247935.1 Trogonoptera brookiana
CCACATTGTTATTGACAGGCGTATCATTTACCACCAGCAAAACGTCTCGTTTATCTCGCCGGTACGTAAAATTATAATAAAAACAAATAACTTTAAAAGTGAGAACCAACAACAATTTTCTTTGATGGATTCCGCCATAACTCGGATTTTCGTCAGATGGCAGTGTATTTCTTAAATCTTTACTCAATACCACAAACAGATAGTGACTCTTTAATGTCCTTTATATCTTATAATTCGTCGAGTTTTACTAAAACCCACCATCTGCGTTCGTGGCAAATCGGCGATGTTTATAATGAACTGAATAAACCTAATCCTACGAAAAGTGTTTACATCGCCTCCATTACTACATCGATACTACGTGTAAAGAAAAATATACACCCACTAACTATAGACCAAAAATTTTGCCGCCACATTTGCCGCTTACAAAACAATAATGTTAAATTTCGTTGAAATATAAGTTCTTTAAATTCAATATAATTATTATATGGAAGCTTCAAAAAATAAACTTATTGTTCTCTATGATTTATTTATATACTCCGTAAAAGAATTATAATTCCCTATACCACAAAGGCAACATATATTCTATTTGAAATGTAAAGCTTGAAATATTTAAATAATTGCTCATGAACTGATGAGTATAGAAGGCGCGAATGTATCTAAGGCTAGAGTATTAGATCTTAACTATAGCGATGAACTCATTAATAATGTTGACGATTTATATAATTCCGTACGCACATACACACAGATACGGAACACAAACTACCCGCGCATGTTGCTTTTCACAAATTAGGTCAGAGGCAAGAGAGCGATACAGTAATTGTAGGGAAAACTGGAGTTGAATGAGGTCACCCGTTGCCGTCACACACACGAATAGAGTTCAACAAAAATTAGGTGCCCTATACACTACAACAATACGTGGAGCTCAATGCGCTCGTTGCAAAAAAAAAACTTCAGCGGGAATATAATCATCTTCATATTCAACAAAACGAAAAACTTCTCCAGTGCCTTAAAAATCTCATGGAAATTTACTATTAACTTATCTGAAATACGTAATTTCTAATTTTATAACAATACATGTTTTTCGAACATGTCAACAAAATTACTTAAACTCAAACGAACCCCGTAATAAAACATGTTAAGTAAAGGTAAAATAGCTAAACTGGCTTAAAAATATATATTTTTAATGAGAAGTGGTAAAGTCATGTAATATCGTGTAAAATGTATAAGGAACGGAAAAAAATATAATTTTCAGGAAAATACCGGATAATGCCTAGAAGAATTTTTTTTCCACATTTAATTTAGACTCGTTTACACTTTGGGAAGCATCGCCCGGTGAAATAAATTAATTCAGTTTCTCGAGCGTTTTCTTTGCTTTAACTTTCCGCAGCTTTATTTTAATACGCGTACTGTTATTATCCACAACCAAAAACATATTTAAGCATAAAACTCTCTCTGTTTAAAGATATTTTTCTCCTTATTTTATGCTTAATATAAATAGATACAAAGTTTGTCAATTTGAAATATTTAACATTGATAAAGATGCTGTACATAAAATTTAAAAACCAATCTCTCTATATCAAAAATATAAAATATCCGATAAGGTTTCATCAACCCTTATAAAAATATGCTACTATTTTAGCATAGTCGGAATTAATAAAAAAAAAATTATAAACTAATATAATGATCCTTTAACATGAACTTATTTAACAATGTTATAGATTTTATTACTGCTTTCTACAAAGCTGACGAAGAGTTATCTGGTGGTGAGTCACTAGTTCTGATTTCGCATATTTATTTTTTGTTTCTTTTTATGAGTAACTCGTCGTGTTTCCGGGATTAATTGCAAACAATAAAAAAAAGTATTCTCGGAAGTGCAGCCTTTGCCGAATCCTTCAACTGATAATTTAAATAACAGCAGAAGTTAATCTGATCACATGATAGTACAAAACAATTTTAATTAAATATTTTTTAAGATATCCCAAAAATCATGAGAGGCTGACAAAGATTCGTGAATTCTTTCTGTTAAATATGTTTATGAGCCCTATTTCGTCCTTGTGTGAGATGTAAATCTATTTTACAAGTATTATTAAACATTTGTTAACTCTATATATGAGTATTATGAGTTCCTGTAAATTTATTGTCGAATGTTAAAAGAATGCAGTTTTGATAAAGTATGAACAATAAAAAAAGATGTAACCGTGCAATAACTTAACAAGCATCTGAAATTCTCAAACATTCATCATTCGAAATCGCTGTAAAAAATATACTGCGTAAAGAAGAAAAAGTTTGACGAAATTAATCTAAAAGCCAAAACCAAAGTTCCAAGTTCTGATCCATCTCTATAGCTATTGAGTGATCAGCTTACTAGCCTCATATAAAAATATCCTTTTGTATACTTTTTGCTACAGTAATTGTTAAATTTATAAATGCGGTATGAAAAAACCACAATTTTGTTAAGCGCTCAGTAAAACACGAAACGTATTATTCACACTATACATTCTTTAATCCAAGCTTCTAAACGTACGACATTGAAGTGTAGTGACCGGAAAACCTTTACATAAAATAATGAAAAGTGTACTTGTCTGCTTTGAACAGAAACCGTAGGCAATGTGTAATCCAATAATAGAAAGGGTAAATAACAGTAAGCCATACATATTCTATCTTGTAACACCACTGGTATTTATTTACAATAGTCCTAGGACGCGTTCATGTTCAATGAGTAATGTAAATATTTACTTTTGCCATATAATATAACAAAATGTAATAGCATGGCTCAAAATATAATTTTAGGCCCTTGAATTAAACAATTGGAGGCATTGAATGAACGCAATCATCGTATTTTAGTTAAGTGAAAATTGTGTTATGACCCAAAATGTCAGGGATTGATATATATTTAAGTATAAATTTGTGTACGTAACCTAAATTGAAGACATCTTTTTGCAATATCACGATTCGAGTTAAGTATAACACCATATAACGTTTTTGAACGTCACGAGTGAAAGTTAAAGGAATAAAGGCCAGCGAAAAAATCAAGTCGAATGTTTCATCATTTTCGAGTATTGCGCATTAGGTCGCGCCGTTTTTTATGACTTTGAGACGAAAAAACCTCTTACTGCTGCAATTTTCGAAATATTATTTGTTTTCGTACGCTAGTTTTTTCTTAAAAGGAAATACAAGCGGGATAGAAGTTAGGATGGGTGTGCTGACGCGGTCAAAGGGTGGAAGCTGTGCTCGAGCGAGGGAGCGGGCGGCGCGGCGCCTGGCGCGAGACTGCCGCCCGGACGCCGCCCGCCCTCCGCCGCGCCGCGCCTCCGCCTTCCGATCGCTAACAAAACGCAGATTGCGAGCCATGAGTTTATTAGCCGCTTCTGCGACCGCTCTACACAAACAACTTAGCATTTGAACACGAAAACATTTATATCTTGCGTTGATTCCAAGTTACACCTGTGTTATCTGAAGACGCGCCTGTGGAGTGCGACGAGAAGGGCGGCGAGGTCGCGGCAAGCAGCACCCACTCCACCCACGGAGTCGCCGAACACCCTCGTATCCTAACGGCACCCTGCACCATCTCTTCCGCGGTCGCGCACCGAATGTAGTCATCATTCTATCTCCAGGTTTCGGTGTATCAAACACAATCTTAGGACTGTCTACACTCTCGGAGTTAGGACTGATACGACACTTTGCTCCTGTTATCGCCTTCTTTATCCCCTTTAAAGCCCTTTGAGCTGCATTTTCTTCCTCTTTTATTTCTAGAGCTTCGTCTGGTGCAACGATCTTAAGTCGTCCCGGAGGAGAACTTTCGATTGGTTCTGGTTGATGTTTTTTTAAAAGAAGTCTTAATTTATCGAATACTGTTGGAGCAGGATCAGTATTTGTTCCAACGGTGCACAAACGTGGTCTATAGTCGCATTCATTTTCAACTGTAGTAGGTAGATATGGTTGCTCATGGAGCGAAGTTGCGCGACGGGGTTCGCGTTCTTCTTGCAGGTAGGCAACGTGTAGAGTGCTGATGCTCATCGGGTGGTTGGGTGGAGGCCAGAGTTCCCTAGTGGGCGGAACAGGTGTAGGCCTTTCGCCCAACATACGACGCGCCAGCTCCCCTGGCTGCCATAGGCAGCTAGCAGATAAATTTCCGTGCGTTTGCATTACGAGCCTAGTGATCACTGACAATATGCGAACTCATTTGCTAATCCAATACTGGGCTTTGTGCACTTGTCAGTATTCACAAGAGATAATAAAGTGTACTCGTTTACGGAATTTCATAATTGGATAAATAATAGTAGATCTGAGACTTTTTTGTTGGCATCAATAATATCACCCACAAAATATTTGACTGATATTAATATATTTAATTAGCAACTTGATATAAATGTAATGTAAAGTAATGTACAAAAATGTAACTAACCTTTAGTGGACGGGTTATTGTAACTGTCTCTATCATGGTAGTCGAAGCCATTGCATCTGATGGTCCCATTCCTGGAAAAATAAGTTATAAGTTAAAAAAACATGTGCTTATTTCCTATTACAACAATACTTCCCACTATTGTAATAGGATATAACTAAATTGTCTTTAATTCCTCCTTAACTAAGTATACCCCTAAAAATCTGCTTATTATTGATATCCCTTATAGTAAAAAACACAATAAAAGAAATAATACCTATGTATTACATATAAAGGTATTTTATCAATAAATTATGGTAGTAATTTTTATTAATAAATGTAGTTATCTAATAATAAGTCAATGCAAGATAGATCACAGCAACAAGTTAATTTAGTTTAAAGTTTATACTGCAAAAACCGAATGCTAATGTGATTGTCTATAATAAACAACAAAAAATTCAAAAACATATATGCATTCTACAAAGTCAGTAATCTTATATTACTGACTTAGTAGAATATTATATTACTGAATTGGTAGAACAATTCAAGGACGCTACATTTGTGATAATGTTACAGCTATATATGTTACTTAATATTCAGTGAATACATTTTTTAGATGGCATAATCAATATTTGCAAAAGCCTTAGAGGGAAAATTAGTAATAAAGTTAAATATTTAGATACTTTTAAGTTTAAACATAAATAATAATTTCGACAAAATATGAAATATGTGACCTACTAGAATGTTTTGTAGACAAAACTAAAATTCTAATAACGAACAACATAAGAAAGAACAACAGATATATTCTTAAAGTACGATTTAAGATTTTAATCACATTATTATGGTTATATATCAAACTGTGCATTTGATAACATTCTAGTCAAAGATATTATGACTTTAATTTCATTATAGCCTAACTATAACCCAAAGATGCAGAATGAATTGATAATAAAGATTATTTAAGTATATATGATAAAGGTTTTCATATTTCCTTTACTGTTGGCACGGGAGAGATCGTCAATAGATTTTGAAAAATATATTATAATTTATTTAAATATATTTAACTAATATGTAAGTCACAAGAACGGAAATAACTAAGTAATAATTAAAATTGTTATAGTCAATCTAACTTTGTAAAATAAATTTGTAAATACTTACATGTAAACAATACTTTAGTTATTGATTATAGATTTATTTTGCTGTCAACCTTGGTTATTCAACCTTAAGTATAAATTAAACTTATAATAACGTTAAACTAAATTAATAACATAAAAGAAAATACGTAAACAAAGAAGGCATGCATTTATAACACAAAAATTGCTCATTCAATTATCCCAAGCTTTATAATAAGCAATGACGACTGAAACCATAGAGCAAGGGCTAACTTCATTGTCCTAAAATTAAGATAATAATTTCCTTAATAAATACATTGAAAAACACAGAATAATAATGAGAATATTGAATTAGATAGGTAGCGATGTTCTAACTCACAAAGAATATATATAAAGCAAATTATATTATCTGCTAGTTTTTTGTTCCCTGATATGTTTTACATCCATCATAATGGTCGTTTTAGCTTATTGATTGTCTATTGGATTTTATAACAATACTGTCCGTTTAATTTAATAAAAATGTTGTATGTCACTTTTAATTATTTACAATTTTCCAAACCAGATATAGCTAGTTATATCACCCTTGCCTACAGGACGCACCGTTTAAGTGTCAACGTAGAACAACATTTCTAGCTGATAATAAGTAATTGCAAAGTAGACCCTTAGTACCTGATAGACACTAACGGCCCCAATAACTAACTTCAGATGTTCTGACCAAGCTACATTCGGAGAAATACGAAAACACCCAACTGGCCAGATTCTGTGCCCAGTGTTCATTTAGACTACACTGCTTAGGTTTTTTTTAAGTTAGCTTTTTTAGATTAATTCTTTAAAAAAAAAAAACTAATTCTCCACGCCAAAACTTGACTAGCTATTACGGATGTATTAATAAATATATTGTAATATAACCTAAGATATGGATTTTAGATTGGTTTACCGTATATATTTAAGCGAATAAATCCTGATGCAATTATAATCGGTCCATAATAAAAACGGAAGTTTTTTAAGGAAATTATAAATAGAACACCTGTCCCTAACAAAACGGTATACAACTTAAAATGAATTGAGTTGTATCAAAACACCTTTTATCTAATCGTTATATTTATAACTTTTAAGACGGGATCTTAGCGACCTTTATAAAAAATGTTAAGCTACTTAGTATTAAAACTCTGATAAATTTAATAATTGCATGTATTCATTATTCGTATGAAGTATCATTCAATATCAAGAATTTATTTATATCAAAACTGTATCATATTGTTACGGTGGTCTCTATGGTTCTAAAGACGAAATAAATGTAGGTATCTCTTTAATTAGTCTGTATATTTTGCTTGACATTTCATATCGTTTTCTGACGTTTTAGTTTCGGCGGCGCGTTGATCTTTTTTAAGGTTGTTAAGGAATGTTTGGTGAACTTACGAATGTTCATAATTTTAGTTATCCATTAAAAAAAAATGGCCGGTATTAAATCTTTAGCAGTAAGGGGAATCCGAAGTTTTGGACCAGAAGACAATGACGAACAACGTATATCTTTCGAACAACCATTAACTTTGATTTTAGGACAAAACGGTTGCGGAAAAACAACTATAATAGAATGTGTACGCTATGCCCTTACTGGACAAATGCCTCCAGGAAGCCGCAACGAATGTTTTGTTCACGATGCGAAAGTAAACAGATCAACAGAAGTATTGGCACAAGTCAAGTTAAAAGTAAGCGTAAATAGCGCATACTGTTTAGTTTGTTGTAAAACTTAAAAAAAAAATTGTCTGCAATAATTTACTATATTATAAGGTTAATTAAAAGAATGGAACGGACTGGTGTATCGAAGAATTACTTTCAAATTCATGACATAAAATTATTGAAAGTCTAATATAATGCTGTGTAATTTTAGATAAAACATTGAAATTTATATAAATTATAGTAATGGAAGCAGAAAGAAATATCTTTAAATTTTTATCTATTTACATTTTATATACAGTGATTTTTCATTATTCATTTCATTATTTTTCACTGATAGGTCTTTGTTTTGGGAGCCTGTATAGGTTTTTGCCGCCAAACAGTAATTCGCAAACATTACCGTATTTAAGTTAGGGTGTTGTAGCTAGTGAAATTAGTGAGGTAATGAGACTTAACATTTTGTGGCTCAAGGTCATGAGCTCATTGTTATGGG
The DNA here is from genome assembly GCA_018247935.1 of Trogonoptera brookiana. NCBI lineage: Eukaryota > Metazoa > Arthropoda > Insecta > Lepidoptera > Papilionidae > Trogonoptera > Trogonoptera brookiana. The sequence continues at coordinate 7,664 of DWHS01000161.1, forward strand.
CAGATGTTTTGCTTACTATCAGGTGAATATCTAGTTTGTTTCTTTACTTCATTTACAGAAAGACATTTAAAAATATGAATTGTTTTGTAATTTTATTTTTAAAGATATTTTCAGTAGTATGTTTTTTACTTAAATTGTCATAATTTCTTCATCTATATCTTGTTCATTATATCTACATTATTTGAGTATAGGACAAATATATGTATATATGCATAAATATAAATCTATAAGTATTGGGGTTTATATGTAAACATTTATTAAACAGATTGTAAATGCTAAAGATGAGCAACTTGAAATAGCAAGGTCTATGAGAGTTACAGCTTTACAGAAGAAGAAAACTAAATTCCAGACACTGGATTCATTTTTGTCCTTGATTGATGAAACAGGAAAAACAAAAGATATCTCTTCAAGATGTGCAGATTTAGATTCAATGATGTATGAACAATTGGGTCTGTATTTATAAAATTTCATAACCCCTATCAATAATTATCATTCCTCTAACTTCTTGCTAATCAAGAATCGCCACCATTCTAATTAAAATATATAGTAGACAAAAGTGTCTACATTATTTTATAGATTTAAGCATATTTCATGCTTATTATGAAACATTAGTAAATAAATAAATTCTTACATAAACCTGTACAAACAATGACACCACAATTCTTTATATTTAATGAACTACTTTATAATTTTTATCAATTTCGTAATAACAAAAATAATAAATTTTATTGCAAAGTTTTAAGGAAATAAATTGTAATTTACAGGGGTATCTAAAGCAATTATGAATTCAGTGATATTTTGTCATCAAGAAGATTCTAGTTGGCCTCTAGATGAGGGGAAAAAAGTGAAAGAACGTTTTGATGAAATATTTGAAGCAGATAAATACAGTGACTGTTTTGACCGGTTAAGAAAAATTAGAAAAGGATATCAGAATGAAATAAATGTGTTAGGTAATTTTTGTTTCTTTTGTGTCCTTCCATATTTTAGAAAAAAATAATAGCAGACTATTATACATAATACAAAAAAAAAAATACAATTTTATTTTAGAGCAAAAAGTTGCTAACTTAACTGATAAGAAAGAAAATCTGGATAAGAAGAAGTTAGATGTTGTTAATACAGAAACTCAGATCTCGGAAGCTGAAATTAAAGTGGCAGAATTAGAGCATGCAATTAAACCAATAGCAGAAAAAATAAAAGCTATAGAAACTCTTCAAAAGAATCTAATTACAATAGAAACAAAAAGAGAGAAAATAAAGACAAGGTAATAAAAAATTATTAAGCAATTTCAAATAATAGTGTAAAATGAAAATATAAACTAATTATTTTTTAGATTAGACCATTTCACTACACAAGAACAAGAATTGAAAAATGCTGTTACTAGTGTATTTGAAGGCTCGCAAGTAGAATTGGAAGAGAATATAAGTGAGTTAAACTTATTTTAGTTGGGAAGTGTAGTAATAATGGATATTAAATCACTTTTATAATAAAAATTAACTAACTGATTTATCTTTCCTAATCAAAATAAAATGTGGAATATTTCACTATTTTACATGTATTGAGGTAAAGCAACTTAATATTTCATGTAAATGACCTCCTTGTCTCATCCTTTTTAAAATAAAAAAAACAGACTCACTGCAGTAATTTCCAATCTCGTAAAATAATAAAGGACAGTCTTTACTTTTTGTCTTATCTCTTCATGTCTCCTCAGACATGAGGAGGTAAGACAAGAAAGTGAAGACTGTCCTTGTCAACTGTCAATGAAGTATTAATAGAGAACTATTTATTAAAACTTGTGCACAGGTTTCTTTGTTTTCTTACATAAACAGGATTGCTTATCTGTTGTGAAGTTGGTTAATAAATATATTTATATTTTAAGCTAACTATGCTGCAACTGCAAAAACAAAACAAAAGGATCTAGATGATTCATATAAGAAGAACTTTACATTTAATAAAGAAGAAGAAAAGATTGCAAATGAAAAAACAGCCAATGAAGTAAAATTTAATCAATTAATAATGTTGGAAAGTCAGAACCAAGAGAAAATTGACAAAAAAAATTCTATGTTGGCAGTTACTGCAAAATTAGCAGGTAACTTAATATAAAATATCGTAACTTTTTCTTACAACTTCACTGGCCATTATTCCCTCGTAGAGATTGTAATTATTTATTATCTAATCAATAAAAGAATAATGTATAGAAAAGTTTTAGACAGGTTAAAGTGTTTAAGTTATTCTTCAATGTTCCAATAGTTTTTTAAGATAATAATAGATTTTAATACCATTTGAACTGTAGATACCACTCTGATGCAAGTCTGCTGCCACATTGTTGTTTAATTACTGTCAATATACAAGTGCTACAGTATTCTGACCAAGTATACTTGACCATCTATAGCTTCAATGTCAATTAACACCATCTAACATTGAAAGTGTTGGCCCATAATAAATAAAATTAAATAAAAAGATTTCATGCTAATGAGTTACATTTCAGAAATTGAAGTAGAAAAAATTGAAACTGATGAAGAGTCAGATAAAGTGGAAAAAAAGTTAGATAACAAGTTAAAATGCTTACACAATGAACTCAATGAACAGAAATCTCAAGTGGATGTCGAAGAGAACAAACTACAGATGGAAGTGGATACCTGTCGCGACTCATTGGTAATTACAGCAACCCAGTTATAATAATTAATTATTATTTCAGTTTTTTAATACATATTCACCAAAGTATGGGTATTAAATACTTTTGCTTTATGGTCACAATATTTCTTTATCTTACATTTCAAAAATCATAAATGTACTATATTAATACTAAAACTTTCTATTATTCCCATTGATGGAACTCTTGGTCTTCTCTCACAAGGTCAGAATCAAAGCCGTTAATATCCACGCTATTAAACTAAGAGTTGCTGAATTAACCTATTCCCAAAAGTTGTTCATGAAATATGTTAGTTTCCTCTCAATCTTTTTGTACACCAGAAGCTCGGGCATTGAAAATGGAAACGTAAACTGGTCTACAAACTGTGCTAACACGGTTTCAAATTTTCTATAATATCGAAAAATATGTAT
>DWHS01000162.1:0-10664 GCA_018247935.1 Trogonoptera brookiana
CTATTGCACCTATATTATTTTAATGAACCTTATTTCGTTTATGCCTGCTTAGTTTTATTTCGCACCAATAAAATACCACAAAATGGACTACGTAGTCCACTTTGAATAATATTAGAAAGGAAGGTTCTCTTAATTTTATGTACAGTTTTCATCTCATTGAGGACGATTAGAATTCCGAAGACGATAAAAACAAGTAGAATACCGGTAAACACGCTATTAACATCTCAGACAGGCATCGATGCCTGTTTGAATTGCTCATTATCACCTATTAAAAGTGCAGAACCGACACGCTCCACAAATTACATTGATTCTTTAAATATATATATTTTTTTATCTTTATTTATGTAAGGGAATAACTTTTATTGGAAATAATCTGTAATTTAGATAAAAATATACAGTATGACTTTTTTTTTAAAGAAATATTTTATTCGACACAATAACGAGACGAGCAAGAAGTGATACGTCCACTTAAAATAAAGTGGTGCTAGTTAGGATGTTGTACGTTTCCCTATCTCTGTTCAGCATTGCGTGAATTTTTGTAATCGTCTGTAGTTACTTAAGAAGTCGTTTATGGAAAAGTCATACGTAATCTGTTTTCACGATTGTATAAACATACTTGAGATCAGAGTAGCATTATTGCCAACATTATATTATCTATCTAACGTGTCATTGAGTGTAATTGTCATTCTTAGTTTAAATTTCGTACGCTTTAGGTACTAATTTCTCTACAATAGAAAAGAAATTAAACATTTTTTTAATTAGCAAATACTAAACTACCTAAGTAAAGTGATCAAAGTGACAGATTTAAACAATTATCATCCGTTTAGGAGAAAACATAATTTTTATCATAAATTTTATTTGTCCTATTTCATTATAGCAAAGACCTTTCCGATAAACATTTTAAAATGATTAGATTGATATTTCATATCTTTAGTGCGATCCAATTTTTTTATGGATGTTATTATGACCACACGTTTGTGAAAGTTCCGAGTACTTCATCGACTGTCACTACCTTTGGTGGAAAGTTGAAATATTTAACTTTTCTTAATGCGGTAAGTTTTATTTAATTTTGTTAAATATTTTACATTGTTTACTGTAGTTAATTTAGTTTAATTTCTTAAATCTTTTATTTGAGTTTTTTGGCTCTAGTTAATATAATGTTTTTTCTTAATTTATTATATAATAATTATATTTCTAAACCCAAGTTTTTTCCTAAAATAATTAATTTCAGTTTTTAATTTTATTTTCAGATGCTACAAACAGTTTACTTCACTACAGCAGCATTAAATGATCTTTTTGGATCAAATGAACCAACTCCATCTCAAAAACCAATGCTGAGGCACATAAAAGACACTATTTTTAGTGCTCTTGCATTTCCTTTAGCTTTATTTGTTGGTGTAACATTTTGGGGCTTATATGCTGTAGACAGAGAACTAATTCTTCCCAAAGCCATTGACCCTTATTTTCCAGTATGGTTGAATCATGTGATGCACTCAAATATTGTGTTGTTTACTTTTATCGAACTAGCTACAACATTTAGAATGTATCCTAATAAAAAAACAGGTCTATCTATATTATGTACATTTATGTTATCCTATGTTGTTTGGATTCATTATATTTACTTCCGCACTGGAAGCTGGGTTTATCCTGTACTTAGAGTACTTAATTGGCCTCTTAGAGTTATTTTCTATATATTCAGTCTAACATTTATATGTAGTTTTTATTCTTTAGGTGAAATATTAAACAGGCTTTTGTGGTCACGGGAAGTAGAATCCACAGTTAAATCAGGAAAGAAAAAAGTTAAATAATGTCAGTGGTATTTATTTTTACTTGAAAATAATGGTTTTAATGCAATAACTCAAGGTGCATGGTGGTTCATAATGGTTTAAGAGCTATGTAAATAAATTTAGCCTACAGTTGAAAGACAAGATATATAACATTTATTATTCTAATAGATTTTTAGTTAGCATAAAGTTGAAATAAAATATTTTTTTACCAAAAAATACTATCATTTAAAATAGTTTAAAAACAATTTGTTCAATTTTTGTGTTAAATAGAAAAAGTTTGCATTTTTTTGTATAGGTTTACTCATCTCTTTCCCTTATTATAATACATTGATAATGAAAAAAAAATGTTGACACCACACTGCTCTCTTACCAATTACTAGCAGATGTATCTTACTAAACTATAATTCAAAAGATTTTGTTATATTTAATTCTGATAATGTTCTTATGACGCATAGTAAATCTTGACTTGTATAAAATACTTTGTTTCATAATAACCACTGTATTGTTAAATGTGGAAAGAATTATTCTAAAATTCTAATGAATGGATTATTTAATTAGCATATTGTGTGAAAAGTGTTTCAAATGTATGTGAATATGAATAGAATGTAATTTAGCCTTTAAATATTTAAATTGTTTTCATTTATTATTGAAAAAAAATGCTTAATGTTATTGTTGTATAATACAGAAGTATGTTTTAATTTTTTTATTGACTAAATTTGAATAAATTTTCATAGAATTGTTACACTTATTTAAGCAAGACATTCAGATAAAAAAATGTTTAGTTTTTAGTTTGGGTAGATATATATACTACTCTAATTGTTTTTTTTTTACGTTAACAATAAACAAATTACACAGCAATCATATTATTTTATCTCATAGTAATGTTTGGATTTTAGTTTACGTTCATTTCCATATTTTTTTTTAGTATAACATTTATTACAAACTAATTGTTCATGTGTATTTTTCGATATCACTAGCTTGTAGTTGTAGTGAAATAGCTATAATTTTTGCAATAAAGGAAACTCAAAAAAATATTTTTTATCGATCTTTGTCTTATTTATATTCGTGTAACTATGCGGAATTAATCAGTAGCGGTTTCACCACATGAACTGAAACGCCTGACTTGATGTGAACTGAAAATAATAACTAAAATGAATAAATCATGTACATTTTATTTAGAATTTATAAATCTGAAGAAGGGACGAAGGTCCAGGATGTTAACCTGATGAAATTGTATGTATAACAATGTTCCGCTAGTTTTGATGGTGTACATAAAATGTTAATCCAGAAATTTATTTAGAGGCAGAAATAGGTCGTATGGCAATTAAAATCTACAAGTAGTGAAAAAAAAATGATAACTCTTAATATACCCGCTTCTGCGACTAGGGTCTTATCTCAAGGATTTGATAATGGGGTTAATATTATGATTAGAAAAATACAAAGTTTCATAAGCAACTTACATTTATTAACGAATACATGTTAAAAATAATAAATACGATATTTTGATCGGAAATATGTTGCTTATACAGTAATTTTATAAACACAGTAAATAAGGATGTATGCAAATATATAACTTCTATTAATTTATTGAATATTAAGAATGCAAATGTTGCTAGATAAATATATTCAATTCAATAAATAGTAATTATTTAATTTCATGCATTTCATTTCAAGTTAAACAAACGTCTTTTACCATATAAGCCGCAATTATATTAATAAAGTCATTTACAATCGACTAGATAAAAATATAATACAGTAAAATACTTAAAATTAAACTCGACGTGATGCTATAAAAAATGTTACATTTAGTGTATATAATTATAAACAAAACGAACATAGTAAATAAATTACTCATGGGTTTTAATGAACGGTAACTTTGAGTAAAATCATTTGCAATTATAAAGCAATACGTCTAGAATATGACTTTACAACAGATATATTATGAAACGAGGATAAGTTTCTTAAAGATCTTTGCATATTTGATACCAGGCATGTGGCCCAGTATAATGAGTGGTCTCTGCAGCCTATGACACCAGCAACACCAGGTGTAGGAGCCTGCGTGTTGCCGACTGCAGATATGTCAGATTAAAAAGTTTTAGTGAAGTGGAAAATTAAATATTACATTATATTAACAACACAGCTACATGGTGAGACCTATAGATAAAAAGTACCCTCCGAAATGAGGACGACGCATAGAGAAAGAGAGAGTACCAGATTGTACAACTGATAAATTGAATCTCAGAGATAGCATTTTTTTCTTCAAATAAGCGTACTATCCGCATTGTCAAAATAATGTATTATTTTCATACCATAAACAATAATTGAGTTTATTTGTTAAATGATTTGTTATAATGATTAATATTGGAGTGTATTTCAAAAATTTCAATTGTTGCCATTTTGACCTACAAGTAATTTTTTACGCTTTGTGTTCAAATATTTTTTTGGTTTATTCTAAAAAAAAACATCGTTATAAATGTAAATTAACCTTTTTTTCCAATAAAACCATAAAAATAAACTTAATACAATGTACATTTAACAAATCGATTATTACTGTTGATATTAAGAAGCAGAAAAAAAACACAAATAAAAATATAAGAAAAAGCTATTGAAAATTAGATAAACTAATGACTTTGTACAAAAATGATGTAAAGTTAGATTATTAAAATTATATAAGAAAAATCATTACATATCTTTTAGAAGAGAAGAGGCACATCTTATAAACGTAAATAAAAGAAAATTACTGACATGGGAAAGTAGTTACTGTGGATTTCACTAGTCTTTGGCACCAACCAGTTAACCAAAACCAACATCAGTTATCCCATTAAACAAGCAACAAATAGACATAAAATACTTAATATTTTTTTTTTAAAAGAGAACTAAAAGTTTCACTAATTAAAACTTTAGATTAGATAAAAGGAAAAGTAAGCGAAAAGGTGAAATAAACAGCCCACAAAATGTTTCTATGATATTGTATAAAATAATACCTACTTTGACTTGTCTACTTATATAGATTTCCTGAATGAAAAATCCCATAGGATTTTAAGCTTGCCTATATACTTTAATACTGCTTATATTTGTTTGTTTTAGTATCTATTTGTGTGTACAATATAAAATAAATAATGCAAAGGTGACAGATAAAACATCAAATTCATTTGATTTTCTTTGAATATTAAAATTTAACCACCGGTTATTATAATTACATCATTAGCCTTTTAACTATACATACTTAAAACAGCCTCATTGTCTTATATATACATACCTTTTTTGTATAACATTTACCTACTTACAAATGTCTATGTGTTTATTACAACTATAAACTATTTGTGGTGAATCAGATACTTAAATTTTATAAAATGCCGACTGCAATTTGTCTAACTTTTAATGAATACAGGACATCCTGTGAAAGCAAATATTATATACTATGGAATGCATAAATAATAATACTATAAAGGTCAAAATTACTCATCTATGTCTTTAACTTTTAATACAACAGTAATATGAAAATCGGAACACAAATAAGACATTATCGTCATCAGCCTAGATATAACTATTGATAGACACAGATTGTTGGTCCACCTTGTGAAGGACTTCTCACACTACATCTTATGACATGCAGTTACCATTCCAATGTGAAAAGAGGATGTCAACAGAATGTGTGTATTTAATTTACAATTTAGTTATGAAATTTTTAATTAGATTGTAAAATATGCGGATTTTAAGTTAATTTCAAACTTTTATGCAGAATTTGATATAGGCACGAAGATTAAAAGAAATTTACTATTTTACGGTTTCTGTTATTTATTTACTACTGTAATGATGAGATCGTGGCTTAAACTATTCATTATTTATGTATACTTATTGTTCAATATCCAGAAATTTTTAAGATGGAATCTTACCATATTGGTCAAAATAACCGTGTTTTATAATTTTTACTATGTTTTAACTTTTCGTGAAACTTTCACCCCGTTTTTTTTCCACCCATTACCAACCGCTTCTCCATTAATTGCCCGATTTGTAAACGAAGTCATCTTGCCTTTTGATTCGTATAGTACATCTGATTCAGTCTCCGTGTCAGATATATTTTTGCCAGCAACTGAAATACAAAAGCAAACAGATATTACAACGAAAGAAAGAATATTTAATTATATATATTTGTACATCTCATTTCAAACTTCTGTTTAATTTAAGTAGGCTCGATAAGCTACGAGTTTGTGCGAGGTTGTTATAAAATGTAAAAGTATAAAGTATACAGTGAAGTAATCACCATATGAAAATGAAACCGCCTGATAATATTGACAATTTCATACCGTAGTTTCCTATTTTCGGTACATAAAGAAACAGAACCAAGACAAGCTGGCAATGTTGAGAACTGAGCAAAGTGAAGAAAAATAAAGAATGCTGATTCCACTACCATATGGGATATTTTAAGGAAAAGAGAGAAAGAGGAAGGCGGAGATTAAATTTTCTATTAAATTAAAGAACAATCACAACTTCAAAATCAAATTGTATTTTGTTGCTCATTACGTAATGAGCAACAAAATTATTTGTTCACTCATGTGAATGCGGCTAATGAAAATAGGCCGCGGACCCGAATCCGCAGTGACCCGATGAGCTGTAACAGCCGTCAAAAAGGCTACACTAGCAATACCATCGTCAAAGAATAGAGTGTGAATGCCGTATGAATAATTTAAGAACTGTTGGTCACTTTGGTTCCCCAGGAACAGGTAGTTTACTATCGCGTGGATGTGAAGCGTTACATCATCCCACGACTACGTTTCAGACGAGGTGGACATGTTCTGAGTGCCGAATATATGAAGGATTAAACAATCTTCTAATTCTGCTTCAATCGTGACTAAAATTTAAAGGGCTCTGTTCTTTAAAATGTTGTGGACGTATTATATATTGTGCATAATTATTTTTTTACTTTACATTTGGATTACGCATTATCCTACATAAATCCTTTACACTATTTAAGAAGCTGCTGCACGTGTGTTAATTTGAATTTTTATTTCTTGTGGTCTATCTGACTATGGTGTTAGTATGTAGATTTTGTTGTATGTATGATGTGATGGTGTTTTTGTGTGACTCACAAGGTTTGTCCTCCTCCGCGTGTGGCAACAAGCGGTAGTATGTACGCGGGCGCGATTTGCGCGGTGAGCATAAGCGGCGTAACAACCGCACTATGCCAGCGCATGCCCCGCCCACTGCGCATAGCACCGCCACGCCCCCCAAGCTTGCGTACACAACCGACCAGTCTGTTAACATACAGTATATTGGTATATATTTACTATTATATTTAAATAATTATCAAGACTTGATAAAAGAACAACTACAAATGACTTAAGAAAGCATATTTGGCTTTTAGACAAGAACAGTGTTTTTTACGTTGTATATTTTTAACTAATAGCGAAAAATTTAGTTTTTTTATTCGACCATGCGAATTAATCAGGACATTCACCTGATGGTAAGAGATACCCCCCATAACAATTTGGCACTGGTAAAACTGATAATGACTGCACTAAATTATGCATAAGATATTAAATTTCGTCAGTTGCAGCGCTCTTCAAACCAAACAGTGATGTTTAGACATTACTGTTCGGCAGAGGATACAGGAGCGGCGGTGGTGTCGTAGACGACGTCTGACAGAAAAATTGTAAAATCCATTTGTGTCACGAATAATATACAATGTAGATGGATCTTTACAACTGACCGCAGTCGGGCATGGCGTCGGAATCCAGCTGCGTCAACAGGCTCTGCATCCAGAACGCGTCACAGCGACAGGTGCGCGTCGCTCGGTCGCAGACACCGCGCCCGGAGCACGTGCTTAGGCAGCGTAGAGAGCGCACGCGGGCCACGCCCGCGCTCTGTGTCACGCCGGTGGCGCGTGCCGCGCTCAGCGCTCTTATACCTTCGACCGGAGAGCCCTGTGGTACAATATCGTCATAAATTATAAAAATATAGTAGTATATTAACCGAGCTTGTTTCTATTTAACTTTTTTATGTTATTTATATTCATGATTAATCCGACTTGTATTGCTTTTGATACTAAGTCACAATAAGGCGCGTTAAGTTCTGGTACAATCAGACAGATTCTTATTTTTTCAACTCAAAAAGTAGAATCTCTACCCATAACCAAGTTAAAGCTTTGTTTTTTATTGTTATGTTGATTGAAACCGGAAATCAAATACGGGAATGGAAATATAAAAGACAGGAATGATGTCAAGTTTCCAATAGCGGTAAGTCTGCGTTGGTGGTAGATCTCTATTATAGAAAGCCATCTAGTCATGAAAAAACATTACTATATAAAATTTTTACAGTATTGTATTTAGTGAAATTAACAGTCTAAGATGATTTTACATCTTATCCCTCAAAGCCACGAGCACTGTGTTGTGTAGAATATATCATCCTAATAAGCGCCATATTGTTTTGGGCGGGCGTGACACTTGCAATGCGGTGAATATCCTGCTCGCCTCTAACATCTTCAAAACGAAATTACGCTTACCTTTTCAGATAGGAAGAATATTATTTGCGTATTTCCAGAATCGACTTCTCCGCGAATTTCGGTGACATTCACTTTCATGTCATCCTTAAGGAGCAACGTCATCTTCTGCACGAGTGCATCTAACTGACTTCTGGTGAAAGTGGATATGGGCGTGTGAAGCGTCATCTCCAGTAGGTTCACCTCTAAAGGATCCGGTTTAACTTGCACACTCACTGTGTCTCTATCTGATTCACCTTGGTCATCAGTTACCGTCAACTCGAACACATATCTCCCAGATTCTATATTTGTCAACTGTTAATTTTAAAAGATTATACTTTAAATACATAAAAACAACTGTTAACATAAAAAAGCTGTTGTTTGTGTCTGTAATGTAGCGGCTAACAGTACGACACGCTGTGCGACGGAGTTTACTAATTTAATTTCAGGTTTACAAGTTATTATGTTTAGATAGTGATAGTTTTTTTCAAAACTGGGTGCCTAACTACCTCCACACTCATATTGTAAATAAGTCGCCATAATAGCAATGTTGTGTTTTCGATACCTATATAGGGAACCAGCTTGTTCTCAAGCAAGCAAGCACGTCTACGGCCTCATTGTCATTTGAAATTGAGATCGTTTACTGCCCATTGTAGATAAAATGAAATAACAATTGTACCATATACTGGCATATATACCAAACAGGTTTTTAATGGGTTGAAATAAATGTTGAGACATAATATGTATGTGAAAAATATTTTTTATGTTTAACAACAGTAATATTTGTGGCCAACATAAAGTCAACAATAGAATTAGAGATTTACCTTGAAGATATTTTAAACTTCTGCGTTCTCGACTCAAATAAATCTCGAAAACAAGTCTTACTGATTTGAGATTGAATTTAAATCATTTTCAAACCATAGTACAGATATTATAAGAATAAACTTTTTTACCATAAGCACTGGTTGTTTATCAGAATTTAGTATCACAGTGCCGGCGGCGAGACCCGAGCCGGCGCGCGTCCATTTCCATGTTACAATACGGAAGTCGTCATGCGAGTTCGACCCGTTCAGTGTCAGCACCGACAGAGGGAGTGTTAACACTTGATCGCCGCCGGCGTCTGCCTTTGGTGGACTGTTTTTATCTACAAAAGTTTAAAAATAAAATAAGGTAACAAAGATATCCTTCAATTACTACCAAGGCATTAAATTTGATATACCAATCAGTCATAATTGATGTATTGTAACATTGTAGTTTAGACTTTTCTTTTGAGAAAAGGCTTTAAATCATGCCAATGGGAGCATTATGAGGATTGTTTAATAACATTTCCACAAATAATAATTGATTATAGTACAATTTAAAGAGAGTAATGCTAGTTGTCTTAATATTTTTGAAGACATTTATGTTTTTAATAGTCTTTTTTTAATAGCGATTAGAACCATGCAAAGATCATTAAATGCATGTACATATCACCTTAGTAGAAATCTAAAAAATTCGAAATAAAGGTTTTATTTTTACATCGAATAATTATGTCAAGGCTGAAGTAATTTTTAGACGATATCTTAGGCATACTATGACAGTTTTCGCAAATTATTATGAAGTTACCAATTATTTACTTCTGTGTAGAATTATGTACCAAAATACTTTAATATCTTTTTCTGATGATGTATAAAGCTTTTATTAATTTTACCGAGTTTAGCAGCACAACGGGTTTTTAGTCATACCGGGTTTGCGGACTTGAGTTGACGATATAAATTACTTTAATATGATAAACAGCTACTGAACAATGTCGCACTCACTTTGCGTTACTGTCACGGTTACATTTCCTGTGGCTGAGTTGCCATTATCGTCGAGCACGGTCAACGAGAAAACGTATTGTCCTTTAGTGAGTGCAGTGGCGTTTGCAATCGACTCGTTGAATCCAACAATGTTAGAATTGGTGGGACCGGACAGGCAACGCCAGGTGTAAGCGACTATGCGGTGATCATCGTGTGAACCTGACCCGTTAAGCGTTACCCACGTCTGTGGCAGCGAAATGAACTGCAATAACACGAAAGATAATTTTAACGTTTACTCTACACTGTACCTCATTAACAACACACATATTTACTAACTTCATTCAATAAAAGCATATGTCCCATTTTTTGAAACTAGCAGGACGTTCGTCTGAACAAAGTGTCTGTAGCCTTGAGACATAAGATATTAAGTCCTGTTGCTCCACTAATTTTACAGGCTCTGACGCCGTTCAAACAGCAACACTGTAATGTTGGTGTGTAACTATTTGCCAGCAAATATTAATTCTGCTGTAGAATTTACCTAGACGGTTTCCGACAAGAGAGAACTACCATCAATGCATATCTCCCTCTCTCTCTCTCTCTCTCTCTCTATATATATATATA
>DWHS01000163.1:0-10650 GCA_018247935.1 Trogonoptera brookiana
TCATTATTACGAGACTAGTCTGATGATGTACTTGAGCCTTCGGTGAATAGGCTTCTTATACTAAAGTGCTTTACCACATATTTTACAATTTCGATCACCATCAGGTGGGATCGTAGTCAAACACTAGTTTATGTTATATAAGAAAAAAAATTTGCAAGACTGTTTCGTAGTCAAGTGACAACTACCAACCTACACTAGGCTAGCGTGGTGAGACTCAGTCCCCTTTTTGTGAAAGAAGATCCCGAGTCCCAAGAGTAGGAACTTGAGTGTGACTATTTAAAAAATAACTTATAATGTTTAAATTAGACGGATCCTTTCTGCAAGTAACAAACTCTACAGTATTAAAGAGTGTCAAGTGTCTCATTACTAAGTGAGCGTAAAGATAATTTTGTCTCTTTGTCATACAAATTGTAATACATCATTTTGGTATCCAATTGTACCTCTACGCAAGCTCCTCTTCTTAATTTTAATTTCCTCCACAATACGTTTGGACACTATGGCCTTATAGGGATGGGGCAGTGACTTATTTGTCATGTCTCAGTCGACACTTGTACCACGTCGCGCGCACTGACACATACTAAGGCGCCGTGTTTACATTATCGAGACAAAAATGCAAACAGCAATAGTGCATACATTCATTGTTATGATCGATTTGGTAAACAATGAGTTTATGTACCACATAAAATTCTTGTCGCATACACATCAGTGAACTAACTAGTTGCCACCGGGCTTGCCTCGTGTTACGATAGTAATTATTTTTTTAACTAAATACCTGACATAAGCCCAAAAACTCCAGAATTTTACAAGCCTTACAAACGAGTAAGTTCTACCGATTGTGAGTAATATGTAGTGTTAATATCGAAATACAAAATAATGTCGAACACCTTGAACGAATTAATTTGAATTATTTTAGGCGAAAACCTAATACTTTTTTTAAATATAGAGTGGCTTATATTATGTCCTATATATGCCGGTGATAGGTCCTTAAAAATCGGTCTAATATTTTAGAAAATTACCCGATATAAACAGACTGAAAATAAATTCGAATTGTGTTTATTCCTATATCGGCAAACATACGTAAGAATTAAATAATAATTTGATATCAAAAACATTATAATTTTATTTGCAAAGAAAACATTTAGAGAAACATTACATTATAATACAAATAATGTTAAATACACATTCAAATATTTCAACATTGTGTAAATTAGATATTAAATTTAAATAGCTTAACACTGTTATTTCTCGTTTTATACATTAATTTTCCTCTAAACAATAGTGAATTTTACAATATTTTAGTTATTTTCCTTGATAATGAGTGAAAATAAACGAAGGATACTTTATCCTGTAGCCCGTTTTTAGAGGACAAAAGTAACGAATCTCTATCTGATAAATTTCTTATGAATAAGAGAAAATAAGTTACGTTAATTGAAATCGGCTTCCACTCATAACTTATTCCATCTATGTTATTTAGGAATGACTCTTTGATTTATACATAATCTATAAAAAACGTAGAGAAATATTATACTTAAATGTATATGTTTAGATTTTTAAAATATGTCATTGTTTTATTCATGATAATATTTAGAACTTGTACAATGTTAGATTTTCTTGTACTCTATTGAAATTTTCATGTGACAGGAAAATATGTGATATCGATTCCTATTATAAATATCAGTGGATTTAGAATATCACCGATTAATATAAGAACTCAAAGAATGTATTTTAGCTATGAATGAAAAAAATATGTAGTTTAATTCATACCTGGATTGACCTTCCTATACGTAGTGCCGACGGGCCCGCTCGGCGGTATCTCCTCTTGTCTATTCGTCTTGAAGTTGAAAGCGGAGCCGGCTTTCGCAAGCTTATCGAGGATGACCTTCTCATCAAGATCGTCCTCGGTCCTCGCGTGCATTGTCAAGTGGAAACCGGTGAAGAACTGCGCCACGTGCTTCACGTGGTTTGCGCAAGTACCTTTGCGCACCGTGGGGGCACCTTCACCCTGATACGCACAAACAAAGATCAGTTGGAATAGTCCATTATAAAAATTAATAATTATCGCTCTTTTATCCTATTTTTTGTTATGAACGTTCGTGCTAAACCTTAATCTGACCAGGCCCTAAATGTGGCTTTCGCTGATACAACGTAAACCTAGATACAATCTATCATTGTAACTGGACGAGAACACAGACACATCGGCAAGATATATCACTCCTTGACTAGCATGGTGTGTAAATATCCTTGACTCTTATAAGAGAAGCCGCCCTGAATTGAAAACGTTAATTTAGAGATATTCCGTACGTAAAGAAACGTAGAAGATGTTAAAATGGTAGTAAGGGATCCGACGACATATATCAATTTCACTAGCAGCCAATAATTGAGTAATACAAACCAAATATACGGACCTGTCCAACAAAAATTGTTAATAATATCATACAACATATCACCAATGTGGCGCTTGAAATGTTTACTGCACCACACCGTCCTCACTGCTTAGAGATATAAAATTTCAATTCTCGATATCCCAGTAATTTACTAGCTACAGCGCCCTTCGAACTCACACAGTAATTCTCCATTTCTTCTGAGAAATAGGGGCTTTGGTGGTACCTCCTGAGATGATCTCTGCATAAAACACCATAGTCGACAGAAATAGTGGGTGTTTCCCAAAGATATTAATACATTGTTAAAGAAGATACCCTTATATTTTAAGAAGTTTAACAAAACGAGGCTCTTAGCCATAATATAAATAACATTGAAAATAATATGAAAAGGAGGGGAGTTATCCAGGATAGTGAAGATTGAAAATAGTTAAGTTACGACTTCGATATATGGGAAGCCAATTGGTTTCAAGCGATATATGGAGCGATCAGATAGGCGATACAATAAGAATGTAAGTTTATTAATAATAAAAAACCCCACTGTACGGACATCTGTCGTGCATATTACACCGGCTCACTTGTTTCTCTCGTTATAAAACGGTCAAGGATCGCAACACGCGGACGGCGGCGGAGAGGCGATCAAATATGTAAGAAACGTTTCCAACTTCACACTGCACTAGCTGAATCATATATTGACACACGTACAGACGTTTTATCAGAACAGACCGTGTACGAAAAAGTCTACTTTCATATAAAAAATAAACAAAACTCCATCTAGTTAAATTGTTGATAATGAGACAGGGGAAACGTTCAACTTGGTGATATACCTGACCATAACGTGGCGCTAGGATAATATACACTGAGCTCGTCGTTTACGAGACAACAGATTTGAAGTGTATTCGTCCTAGTATTTTCTCTAGCTACAACGCCCTTCAAACTGGATAACAGTAATATTTACACAGTGCTGTTTGTCGGCGGAAATGGGAGTAGCGATGTTACTTAAATAGACATTCTCCGGCAGACAACAGAAACCTACCACCAATAATGTTTGTGTGCAATATTATTTTAATGTCGCCCTTTTGAAAATAGGTCTCCCCTAGAAAGCACCCCCTTATTCGTCACTCTTGTAGTGTACAATATGTTGGTATTAGTCACAGAGTATGCTGCAGCCTTTTCCTTAGAAATATTTGACTAAAAACTGTTACAACACAATTAAGAGTAGTGATGGCGAGATTCCTGCCCGTATCCCACACAGAGTATTATTTCAATACCAATAATATAACAACTAGTTGTTATTATTTGTTATGCTTTCAACTATTATAAATTTCAAAACTAAAACAATCCTTTTTATATTTTTATCGCATAAAGAGATATTATTAAAAAAATATATATAAAAGGCCTCAATTCTAGTTCAGAAGACATTTGTATAATAGATAAGAAATAGAAATGCTATCTTATCACAGCTTCTCACCTGCCAGTTGATAAGCACATATTTAGATATACTGCCGTTGGGTACGTCCACTTTGAGGAAAGCGTATTGTATTTTCCCACTGTTGAAGTCGTCTATTAACTCTGTCAGCCCACCATCGCCTTTGCTGACGAACTTCAGATCATTTGTCATGCCTTCATAGCCGAACAGAGCCCTGAAAAGATAACCCCGAGTAAATAATGCATAACTTATTACTTTGTAGCTAATAACTCGGCAACCCCAAAGGTGTTACTTAAAGAATGTAATATACGATCTATTCCTATATTATCTCATGTTTGTGTGTAATAGTAGTAGGCATAGGAAATAATCCATTATGCTTTAAGTAATTTACAACAAAAAGAAACGTATAAAAAAGAAATGGCAACATTTCCTTGATGAAGATCTTATTTCCGAAGCTTTATATAATTAAACAATCGTTTGCCAACAAGTGTAGCAACAGCAAGTCATTGCTAATAAAAACAGCGTGTTAATATGATATGTTAACATTTTGATTAGAAACGGAAGTAGTAGGCGCAGTCAAAATTGTCGTGGACAAACTCCTCCGCAAAACCTGAGTTAACATTGCGAGACTAACTCGATAACACAAGGGGCATTGGTTACTATAGAGACATCGTCACTACGCTTTTTCGGTACATATCAATTTTGATATGTTCGTGATAGTTTTTCTACATGCAAGACTATGGTAAACCAAGGATAAAAATGTCAACTAATCCTATACATACTCAAAAATCTCGTAAAATGCAGAAAAGATACAAAAGGTCTATATTCATTTTATGTTTTTATTAAATAAAAAATCTTACTTACAACTTTACTATGCAATTTTCCCAACAGCTAATGAAAACAAATTTAACAGTATTTTAATAAAATTTAAATAAATTATGCTCATGTTTGAGAAACCAAAATATTTGTAAAATATTTTTTTTTACTGAAATATTGAATTTAAGAATATTTTTTTATGACAAATTAAATTTATTAAAAAAACGGTCATTCTGCAAATGTTCAACCAAAAATATGAAACAGAAATATACATTTTGTATTTGTACCATTAAGAGGTTAAAATTTATATAAATTTGATTACTCCCAATAATTAGTTTTTTAAACTTAATTAATTTATAAAAATAACAAAATTTAAAGACAAAGGCTAATATAAAGAAAAATATTTAATAAATTACTACCAATAGATCTAAGCACAAACATTTAACCACTTGGTTAAACACTCATCAAAGTAAACAAATGGTTATTTCCTCTCATGTAACTTTGCCCTTTACACAGGTTTATGTGAGTGTATATAATCAATGTAATGAAATGAACAAGGGTGCAGAAAAAGGGTTACTATTTATACTGACATTTATTCTGTCTCAAACATATGCGGATTGTAAAGACCCAGCACAATCTGTTATTATTGAGTCATTTAGAATAAAGCACAAATAATTCTAAATCATGTACAATGTATGTAATGGGGTAAAAATTTAATGTACAATAAAACATGTACATGTTATTATAAAATAAAGATAATTCAGTTTGTAAAGCAAACATGTACAGATATACATATAGAATAAGCTAAAGTTCTGTCCTCACTAAGCTTGAACTTGCTTAGTGAAGAAGAACACAGAAGAATTTGACACGTTTCTAGAAACATAGCTTTCATGCAGATATGACATCCATCAACCCACCCTTAGCAAACATAATCGATGATTGGTCTTATCTGTGGCCTTGCGGGAGAAGGCATAGTCTTCATAGCAGGAACATTAACTGGGTATTTTATTTATACAACTGTGTCTTATTCGAAATAATCTAACATCTTAATGTAATAATAGCACTATTTAATTTGTTTCTGAAGGTGTTAGTTGAATATTACAGGAAGCTGTCAAAGATTAAACAAAGGAAACTTCCACCCAAAAAAAGTATCCCTAAACTAAATCCATAGCCAATAAAAAATTGAATAATAAAAGAACATATCTAAGGACCTTTTATACAGAAAGTCTTATCATAAGTTTACTTATTGATCATATAGCTTCAAGGTCATCGCACTACCATTATCACTTTTACTGTTGACATTGTATTCCTTACTCTTGTGTGAATCAACAAATGTCAGAAATATTTATTACGCCAAATGATTGCATGGTGATGTCATATGCATTTATTGAACTCAATGAACAGTTTGTTAAAATTATATTTCCATTATTTATCATTTGCCTGCAGTTGCTGTAATGCAATACATTAAAATATTTGACATACTTCATGTTTTATTTGTCATATTATAACAATAATTAACACAAAGATAAATTCTTACAACAATGTAGTCACTACTATGCATAGAATAAATTGTTATAAGTGATGCAAAATATAAATAAATTGTAAATGAGTAACTTATCATAGAAATTGTTACCTAGACATTCTTATATTATTATGCTGTAGATCTTATGTCATAACAGGCACATGTAAAATATTATACTATTTTTCTTAGGTGATAACAATAGTTTTATAAACTTACACAATAAAAACTTACCTAAAATAATTTCACTATCGTAAAGAGTTAGATTCCAAATATACAACCGTGTATTCACAATTAATACTCTAACACTACTCTGATATTGTAATTAGAAAATGCACTAGATAAATATATTAAATTTATAAATAATTCCATATACCACATGCACCTAGACGCATGAACACACTCTGACACAAAAAATAGATCTAATGTGATTTAAAAAAAAATAATGTGAAAAGATTTCCCCTAAAGTAATTTATTAAACAATTTACTTATATACTTAAAAAATGATTGTAAATGTTAATTAAATGTACAAATAAATAGTTTTATCACAAATATCTTACAAGATTACAATTATCTAGTAATCAATGTAATTACTGTTAACAAATACTCAAAAACTGTAACATGATTATTTCTTGTTGTATATTACAACATGTATGATAATAATAATCATTCACATTGTTTTAGTTAAGAAAAAAACTGGAAAAACTTGTTAAGTTATATATAAGTTTTCCAGTTTTATAACCAAACCAAATGAATTAAAGAAAGAAAGTTGTATAACTCTCACTATTTCATACAATAAAAAATTTTCACATACTTAAATTTATTGTTTAAATAATTTTACCTCTATAATTATATGAGTAACCACATTTTTTTAATGGTTACAAAAAATGAGAAAACAAGAGTTTCTGTAGTAAATTTATATGAAACAGAAAATTTTAATATGTAAAAAAAATGGATAATTATTTTTGATATTTCCCAAAGGAGAAGAACATATATAATTAATGGTGTATTCTTAATTTCATAGATTTAAGTTATAGTGGATTTTATAGCTCATTTTATTGTTTTCCTATCGATTGTTTGAAAAATAGTATATAAATTTGTACGAAAGAATGTAATTACAATAGCTTTATTAATGTTTATTTCATAAATAAACAAAATAAATTCATTACGGAAATACTGTTTACTTAATTTCGCTAATATATATATAGGTCGTTAATTGAATCCATAAACTCACCAGTTGGTATCAGTTTTCTCATCTAAAACATCCTTCCACGCAGCAACTAATGCTTCCCGATGTTTTTCTAAATTAATGGCCATTTTACATTATTTGTACTTCTTCAGTGATAAATTTTAACAGACGATATAACAAGAACTAACGTAGAACGCCGACGGAAAGACTGACTCACAACAATATTTCACATAGATAAAAAATAGAAGCAGAAGTAACTGTCAGTGACAGATGGAGAATGTAGATAAAATTGAGACTGCATTCAATGATCGTTCAATAACAATACCATAGTTACTAGAAAGTTATAAATATTTTCAAGATATACACAAATCAACGATTAATTAAAATTAAATGTGGTGGCATAAAACAAAAATGTTGAGCCCTTAACATATAATAAATTTATAACAATTTCGAAACAATCAATTTGCGAACGCAAAAACTTTGCCGAACTGTTGTCTGCAGGCGTATTAATCAACTGTCGAACATTCCAAACATTATAAAATAAAAGTTTTAGAGAGTAAAAAAGTACTAATTGGAAACTTGTTGGAAACATTTTTAATAGAAAAATAATTGAACTTTTTGTTTTTTATATAGAATTTGTATCTCTTAATATTTTCTTTGTGTATACTATGTAAATACGCTAAGGAATGAACATTAAAAATACCTTAATTGTTACAACAATTAAAATCAACTTTATAAATAGGCTAATATAATAAAAATATTGTTTGATGATAAGGAATTTAGTTGCGCGCGCAATAAAACTAAAAATCACAACTTTTCCTCGATAGTAACCTCAGTAGCAAGACGTTAATTTTTCCGACCATCAGTCTTGGAAACCGCCGCTTGGCGGGCAAACGTTGAGAACGTTAAAGTCAAACAATGACTTAATTATATTGTCGTATTAAAAATAAGTTTAAAAAACCATGTGGGTTGATGTTAGCGGACGCGAAAAACAGAATTATTTATCACAGCCAAACGGTTGTTTTATTCCAGGGTGAGTATGAGCCCGTTATATATATAATTTAAGTGAAAAAGTATTTCTATATAACTTCAAATGGATAGTATAATTTAAGTACTTATTAATATTTACACACAACTATAGTTATGAACTTTACTAGTTCTATTTAAATTTATGTGATTGTAATAAATATTAATAAATGGTTTTAAAATAGCTTCAAACGTAGAGTTTTAAAATTAATTGCATGAATGTTTGTGTTATGGCTCGTGTTTGTTTACATAATACATTTGTTTGAGAACTATGCCTTACGTTTTAATACCTATTTTCGTAAATTGATTCAAGACAGGTTTAGTTAAAACTAAAAAAAAAAAATGTAAAGGAAATAAAATTCTACTGTTAGGTTTTATGATCTTGTTAGCACTCTCTGGTGATATCACCAAAATCTGGATGATCTGTAACACTTGGCTTACTTATTTTTTTTATGTATTAGGAAAAGCAACTGCACTTAACAATGTGGCTTTAGTCATGATTTTTACACCACACGACTTAATACTGTAAGACTTAACATGTTCGAAGCGGAATTGATTTTTCTATACTTTTAATTGCTGCAGTAGCAGGCGTTTTACGCCGTAAAATTAATCAGGTCGTAAAACTATCATCATAGCAGTACAAAGCTTATTAAACCCTGCATCATTTACTGACGTTGTACCTACGAGAAGTCAATGCTTTTCTTAGTCGCATTATAAACGAGGCGTGAATAAGATGTTTTAGACCTCGTTACGCACTCAACGTGTCAAATAATGTTAAGTCTTGATACCCTAGTTATTTCACCAACTACACCTTCCGTGAAATCAGAATGCATCATTTAAACACAACTAATTTTATAATTACATAATGTTTTATAAACATAACTATGGGGTAATGTGACTCAGTGTATATAATCCTGATTAGCGCCACACTCCTACAAACTGATATATAACCAATCAAGAGAATATCTTGCACGTCTCGATGCTTTAAGATGACTTTTGAAAGATAATACGTATTAATAACACGTAAAAGTAATTGTAATATATACCAGAGTTCTTAATCTTATTACAAATTCATATAAATGCACAATGTCTTTTGTAAACGGACCTTTCTTTGGAATATTGACATCGGGTGTAAAATTACATATAATATGTATCATATGTCACATTTTGTGAGCGCACACTACGTCCCTGACACTACTTTGACCGTAACAACTGCCCGCTTGATTGGGTAAGTTGGCTATCATGCAATCTATTTGATACAATTTACCAAGGTGTGTGAATGATCATACTTATATGATCGTTCTATATTAAATTAATAACAATATTTATCCTATTTTAGGACATAGCAATTGATTACCTAACATTTGGTTGTAAAGCGGTGAGGTCATCAACTGACATGATAAAAACTTAAGCTTATGAAAAATGTTTATCTTGCCATCTACAGTATCTCTATTTACCTCTTTTAAGGACTCTAATTGCCGAGTATAATTTCCTGTACGATCAGATACGAATATCATCTATAATTTTGCTCTTATGTAAACGTCTTTTTTTTTATTCGTCATGAAAAATAATTATGAGATTTATCGTATAAACAGCTGGTAAAGTCATATTCCCTGTGAAATTTTGTTAAAAAATATAAAAATAAGCTCTTTTTGTCTTAGCCCAATATTACATTTTATTCCTCCCATTTTTCAGCAAATTGATCTATTTCTACATAGGATACTTTTCTTCTACGATAACTAAAGTGTTATACCTCTTATCAGCTAAAACCTTTCGGTATACCCCTCAATGCAATTTA
This sequence comes from Trogonoptera brookiana, assembly GCA_018247935.1. Classification (NCBI taxonomy): domain Eukaryota; kingdom Metazoa; phylum Arthropoda; class Insecta; order Lepidoptera; family Papilionidae; genus Trogonoptera; species Trogonoptera brookiana. The sequence goes on from DWHS01000163.1 coordinate 10,156, forward strand.
TCGAAACTACGGGAACAATTTTGGACACTCGTTTTTCTGTCGGTGTGAAGCCTCTTCGGTTCCCTACCATGAAAAAGTTGAAGCTGAAATCATGAGTGTACCTTAAAGCTACATTTTATTTATATTACTATGGTATACAACGATTACCTCTTTTACATACAAAATGAGAGAAAGGGAGAAGGTCGACGTCCTAAAATTATATAAGAGAATAAACAAATACAGATACATTAAAATTAGTTTTTGCTTCATCAATTACTACTACTGTGCTGGCTTACCCTCAAACCCTGTGAAAGTTCGAAAACATTTACTTCTAGTTATTATCTTTCACTCACGTTTTAAAATGTTAATAAAGTATCCATTTTCTTGAGAAAATAAATCAATCGAAGAATAAACGGGGTACTTTATATATTTCTGCGTTACTTTATTACTTATTGTCAATGTAACAAAGTATTTGCGGTAAGTTATAAAATGGATAATATATATATATATATATAT
>DWHS01000164.1:0-10641 GCA_018247935.1 Trogonoptera brookiana
CTTAATAACACTCGGCGGGCGGGCGGTTGCTTTCAAGGTAGATTCAAAACAAATTTCAAGTCTATATTTTAAATCTAAATCCATATTACTGCTAGCAAATCGGCGAGGAACGGCTAGTTACAAATATACTCTCTTCGTATATTCAATAACAATAATCATACTGTATTAAAAGATGTTAAAGTAAATATATCTGTGAAACAAGTTGCATTAAAATTCCATGTCGTTTTCCAATACGATTCGTTTCCTCCGACATGGGCTTTAGTTAAAACTGATTTTGAATTTCAAATATGTATTTTCTCAAGTTTAGATGACTTGAAATGCATTGCCGTCATAACTCAAACCGATTGTCTCGGGACATTGGAGCCCATCTCGCTGACGTCATGGACCGTAAAATAAGTTGCTCGCATCGCCGATCCCATCCTCTGCCAACACTGACCGCACCGACCGGCAAGCATCCACTGTCCCGCACGTAAACGTGAACAGATTCACTTTAGAAATCTCAAATGTCTCAGACACAGCCAAAGATGGTATAGACAGTAGATGAGAAACACTATAATGTAAATGATCACTCAAAAATCACCTTAGTCCCCTATCAAATTTATAAACCATCAGCACAGTTTAGTTATCAAAATAACCTAACCTAATTTGACTTAAACTAACATGAAAAAAAGAAATAAACTAACATGAAGTATAAATAAACGTCATAAATGAAACTTTTTTATCAGACCGAATTTATTAATAAACTTTAAATCTAGTATCATAACTTAATAGTAACTTTAACAGTAGAGATAAACTAACCAAAGTTGTTTTGAAATTGTATCTTTTTACTCTTGAAACGATTTTCATTGATTTTATTCGGAGCACTCACACTGAAATTGGAATATGTCAATTGTATTTAGTCTGTGAAATCCGAATGTAAGTGAATTTGAATATCCCCAGAGGAAATTGAAAATCTTGTCGATAATATTGCGACAAGAATTATTTCTGCTCACGGATATTATGAAGCTGTATTATGGTATTTATATAATATAAAAATTAGCTAAAAAAAATACGCATTACCAAAAATATAACAACTTTTCTGGGCTAAAAGTAGAAACGGTTTTTACTTTCACATTTATTATGGTCCTAACGAATTCATCTTAAAGGAAGTTTATTTTTATTAATCTGTAATAAAAGAGGTTATATGATAGAAAGAAAGCTTTGAAGACTCCACTTTTCAATTCATTTAGAGTGTTTTGAATGATAATAAAAAATAAACTAAGTTCTAAGTCACTCGACTGAATCCCATTACTTCCTACTACTGTAAAACCGTGTGCAAATTGTAAGATGTAGACCGTAAAATGAGTTATTTGCACCGTCGCTTCCGTCCTCTGCAAACACTGATCGACGAGCATATATTGTCTCTCCGTGCTTGGACTCGCTTATGATAAATCAAAAGTATTATTAAATAAATAATCTTTAGGGAAATACAAGCTTATTTCCATATCCTCAATTGTATTGCAACTAATGTTATGAAGTCCGGTTCGGGAAAGAAAATACTTTTGCGGAAAGCTTAACTAACATATTACTTATTTCTTTAAACCTTCAATATACCTTTGCATTTTTTTTATGGATATGTAAAATAAATAAATAGCCAAAACATGATCTAATATATGCTTTCAGATATATTAAAAGCAAAAATATTATAAATTAATAAACAATTTGAAACTTTCACTATTGTTAACCAAAAAAAAGGGTCCGACGTCATTAGCATAATACATAATGGTAGTTGGTCATTTACTTTTACACAAAGCAAAAAAAGTCCATCAGTTTGGGACACTTTGTGAATATCTAAATAAGAAATGGCCACTACCGTACTTACGTATTCACTTACAGTGATGCCCGAATGTTACAAAGGGTGCGAGGTACTTTAAAAAAAAATTACCTAAATCGTTGTTCCAGTTGTCCTTTAAGAGATCCAAACAAAACGCTACTCAAGATAAAATGTCTAAGAAATGCGATATTTTTATTATGATTCCACAATGAATATAAACGTTGTTCCTCTTTCCCTCAACTAGTTTTATACTGTATTTAAAGCAATATGTAGGGAATATAACTTTAAGCCATAGTAAATTAAACAATCAAGATATCCGATATGGCATTTAAACCGTAACACAAATTAAGACAGTGAAATAACATTTGACAGTATCCCGATTCCTTCAATTAAACTTCATCGCGAAGTTACTCTTATTGCTTCAATATCTTGGATGTACTCCAAAAGTTTTCAAGTCGTTGGCTCACGGACTCGTTATATCAAAAGTTGTTATCGACAGGAACATTTTGCGATGTCGTTGCCGAAATATCATGCACTGTTCAACAAGGCACAAACGATTTGTTATTCATAACGTCGTTGAGTCGAGAATATTCCTTATAGTCCTTGCCAGAATCACCCATGGAAACTTTTAACTCGTACTTGTTACAATATTTGTCAACATCTGAGACTTTATATGTATTAAATGTAACCAAGGAAAATTTATTGGTAATAAGCTGCGTGAACTCAATGAATTCATAAAAGATGTATGTAATTGATTCTAATTCATTATCACATTAATTTATTTCTTTCTGTCTATTAATATTCACTGCTGAAGATAAATCTGTACTCAAAGAGGTATTAAAAAACTTTCGATCGAAAACTGGTTGTCTTTTTCCTAGTTTTCCCCTCTTAGTCAATGTTTCTAAAAACGCTAAAAGTAGAAAGATGGTGAGGATATTCTAATCCGTTTTCCAAAAGAGAGTCTATCTGAAAACATTCCTTGATAGAATTTTCATTGTTCAAAGCATGTCCTATAAAAGTATTAAAAATCTCAGCAATGAAACTTTTGAAACTGTTCAAAACTAGATGAATTATATTTCACGCAGTGGCAGGTAATTATGATAGAACTGAAAGAATTTATATGACGCTATTTCCATAGTAAGCAACCCATTCACAGCTCTCGGTGTACATCCACCACGATTCAAAGTAATTGAGTCAAAATAATAAGTCACGTTTTCAAGAGATGCTTTAATGCAAAGGAGCGTTGCTGCAACCGCATTCACCCTGAATACTAGTTATCTTACTTCTAAAAAATCGGCGGGCAAAATGAAACTTGCAGCAATAGGACTTTTTCTATTCATTAGTAAATTTGCAGAAAAATCTTTTTACGATAAAGTATATCTAAATTTAGCAAGCTTTTTCGGATTTAGTTTGAATTACCGCTATGGATGTAGAAATAAATTAATGCTTAGAGTTCATCCAATAATAGACACATTTCATATAAATTTGTTGGAATATAACAGAAAATTGAGTAAGAAAGAGATGAATGGCGTTTATAAGACTCTTATTAGTTCTGGGAATTAAAGAGTGATAGAAAAAAACCTCCAGCAACAAAAAGGAGGAATACTACGTTTCATCCATGCTAGTGTCTAGTCTATTATTTTAATCAAATCAAATGGGTTAATGTATCGCGAAAAATACTCTTGGCTCTCTTATATTAAAAGACTTAGCAGCTGATTTATAGTACAAAGATGGCATTCAGTCAGTTTTAAAGAAATTGTACCGCTATACAAATATCTAATGAGTAGAATCGAAAAGATATCCGTGTTACAAGGCAACGGCTAGCGGTCCATAAAATGAAATAGAATAATGTTGAACAAGTTACATATGTGCGGTTTGATTGTCTAAACCATTTTTATAAATTAATTTTATATTTGTATATGATATCAAGATTATGTAGTCAATATAATTTCTATGCTCATAATATATTACATTGAATAATGCAATAACGAAGTCATAAATGTTTTCGAAAGTTTATAACCTATGCTATGAATATGATGTTTACATCTTTTTTATTCGACAATGAGATAAGTAGGATGACCATGTAATGGCATAGGGTGGTCACTAGCGCCTATAACAATGGTAGATAATATACATTACACCAAATTGTGCTCGTCGCCTTTATATATGATATTAAGTCTTGTTACCCCAAAAACCTCACAAACTGCAACGCTTTTCATACTGAAACAAAGTAATGTTTGCACATTACTACTTGAAAGCGAAAATATGAGCCACATGACTAAACAGACATAATACTGTCTTGGAATATTTGAAATAAGCGAAAGTAAAACTCAGCGCTGCCATGAAAAATATGAAATGAATAAAATAGGCTACAATATTTACAGGGCATACCAAGTGCCCTGCGTTGCTTGAACTGAAGTTGAAAGGAAAATTGTTTTCCGCCGAGCTGAACTTGCATCGCGTCTAAGTAAGCCACGCGGGGATATGGAGCCAAATAATGTGAACAATATCTTTGTACTGGCAACATCAACTGCTGTATTTCCTTTGAGCTCCCACTTTTAAACATGTTCAATATTTTAGTCACATTTAACGCGGTACGTTTGAAGCTATAACAAAAAAAATGTGAGGCTTTTCAATACAAATATAAGCATAATTTAATAAGTAACAGATTATTTAAAATGTACCAGATATTAAATGTATTAGAAGAGAATACTGCTCCACAATACGTGGCTTCGTGATTGAACTTGGTACTTCCGTGTTACAAGAGAAGCTGTTAGCTACTGCGCCAAGAAGTCTATCAAAAATCTGGTATTATGAAGACATCAGCTGATTAATTCAGCGTTATGTATGAGTATTTAGAAATAATTAAAGGAATTTTACTGGCGATAGGTCTCTGTTGCCAGACCATCTAAATAGATACTAACAGTACTGTGCAAACATTACGGCGTTCCGGTTTGGAGGGCCCTGTATTTAGTGTAATTATTGGGGTAACGAAACTTTAACATCTTATGTCTCAAGTCAGCACAATGTAGTGCTGTGTATACTATCCTAACTAGCGCTATGTTGTTATGGCCTGGCGTATCACTTACCATCAGGTGAATGGTGTTCCTCTTGCCGCCTCAAAGAATAAAAAAAATAACGAAACGCTTTTCTATTTTAAGAATTATAAGTTATTGTAAAATTCGAGAAAGGCGGATACTGCTACAATAAAAGTTAAGTTACTTGCTATTGATGAGGTTGTGTTTTACATTTATCATTGTACTTTAAGGATAGTATATGAAAATAAATACGGGTTTTATATGATTTAATAATATTATTCCCTGTTTTTATAAATACAAATCTCCTAGCAAAAAAGTGTATAAACAGTAGTAGATATTTTATTTCACTATATTATGTGTATAGACTTTTAGGTAAATTTTCCCGCACTATTTATTTCTTACTTAGCAGATATTACTTTGTCTCTACTTAACGGTCGATGTATTTAATGAAATTACACGTGTAATGGAACGTACCATATCTTGACTTGAGGTGGTGAGATCGATCAGTGCAATGAGGTTACAATTAAGATGTTATAACCCTAACAAGTACCGCTCACTACCTTGTGAACGTCCTAACTCTCTCCCGCTCCTCTCGCACCTTTGCTGTCACAGGTTCGCATATTTCTATCGATATTAATTCATTTATAAGGAAAATTCGATACAAATGGAATACCTTATTCATAAACAATTTAATGAAAAACGCTTCAAAACTGATAGCTAAGTAACGACGTACTTTCTATACGAATACAATAATAAAAAAAAAATCGCGGCAACATTATCCCGGAGACGCTCCGCCAACTGACGGAGCCCCGCTTTCCTGCATAATTTATTAAAATCTTATTAAAAAAGAGTCACCGAACAAAAAAGGACATCTTTTGTTTTATAAAATCTTTATTCCATGGCATCGCTCTAGTTTTCTCATTCCCTTTTACCGGCTTTAACGTTGTTGTTTCCATAAACGTTATTATTAAACCATGAAGCAAATTAAAATCTTAAATATCAATTTATTCTACTTTATGCTTTCTTTATTTTATCTGCATATGTATTTTTATGTATTTATTACTTTTACTAGAGAATAGTCAAATACAGTAGTGTAAAACAACACAAATTATCACAACACTTTGTAATTTGCTGTACTTTGGGAGAATAAAAGTAAATATTTTTTTATTAATTATTAAAAAAAATCATAAAATTCAAAGTATAAAAATTCCATATATGTCCAGCTCATCACAACATGTCCAATAATGTAATAAATCATCATAATACTATAACAAATAAGAAGTTGTAATGATTCCTTTTATTTGTTTTCACATACTATCTAATGACAATGAAAACCTTTATTCTTAAAGTCGAATTCATTCATACTGTTAAAAGAATCTCGTATAAAATCCTTTTTACTCAAATAAGTTTTAACATACTAACACGACATAACAAAGGATACCGTATATACCGAATTAAAGCGAAAAAATTAATACAATGCTTCTAAAGGTTGTATATTCAAACTACTTGAAAGGAAGTGCTTGGAATTTAACTTCGTTGTGAAACCAGAAAACTACACATGTACAAAGTTATAATCACATCACGCTTCTATGGATGTTGATAGTGCCTTAATAGACAATGAAGATTAGGTTATGGACTTCGAGTCCACCAGCCCAGTATCAGATTAGCTAGCTAAGTCTAAAAGTTACTTGCTAACGATATAGATGAACAGAAAATAGAGTCAGTGAATTAATCGGATTGTAGGGAAAAGGTCCGGTTTTTTAGACAACTGTACAGCCTAAACACGAATTCTAAGTTTTAATAAGAAGTGGAAAATAGTTTAACAGGTAACAAACAGGTTAGTATTATCTGTATTCCGCTAGCGAATACGCAAGGAGCAGTCAACGTCAAACACTTGGACCGTAGTAGACTGATTTGTAGGACAGTCTCACTGGAGCTGCGAGGAGTTCAGTGATTTATTGGTCTGCAGCCAGAACATATCGCTCGCCTCCGATTTACTGGATTCTTGGCATCGCATCTGAGCCGTGTTTGCAATGAATGCCACTTTGCAATGTTTGTTTAGAATTTTTCATATTTATTTAGACTTTTATTCCGTACAAAAACATAGTTAAAAAAATATGTATCTCTATAACCTATTGTTTATGAACTATTCATTCTATAGTATAATCACATGTTACACTTCGGTGTTCATAATTTGCGAAACAGATAGAAAATATCACTTAGATTATATTTGTTAGCGCTATGTATTATCTGGTTTCTTTATTTATTAAAGGATTAATAAAAATATAATACAGTAGACTTCTTAGATAAACTGATAACTTAATAATAAGGTAACTATTTTGTTGTATGAAAATAATACTTAGTCAAGAGCGCCCATGTACAAAAACGTGATCTGTATGTCTTTGAACAAAAGAGACTTCTGTTAACGATTTTACATAAGACAAACTATTTATTATGTTACCGCATTCCTTTTTAGTTACTTGGTTAGTATTGTAAATATACGACTTGTGTGTAGGTCATTAAAAATAAACTTGCGAGAAATATGAAGGTTTAAAAGCAATATACATTAAAGTAACGTACAGATCAGTGTCTCTCATGAACTCTCAGCCTTTTTTCGTTCTCTCACCTCTTCTCAACCTTTTTTCATCTCCGTATTTCTTGAAAAAAATTCAAACTTACAAGTACCTCCTATTGATAACCCTATACATACTACTAAAAAAATTTCTCGTTTCTCTTATGATCAATCTATTGTCTATCTTGACTTTGAAATATACTCTATTTGTTATTCATCGACTTAGTAAGTTATTAGATATATTTTAAACTATATATTGTAGATATGATATATTATAATAATGTTTATATAAGTTAAATAACTGTTTTATATTTTTAATATGTCCGTCATTATCAATACAATTTCCTCGTTACCCAAATGGGACCCCGTGTACCCCTAGAGGTATCACAGTTTGGGAATCGCTTGTATAGATACGGAAATATCACAATAATGTAGTAGCGAAACTATTCCAATTTACATTTCGTGATATAAATAATTCAACATGTTTTTCGGCTTTCAGCTTTATGCTTAAAACTTTGTGTTTGAAGGCTTATATACTAGCAATATTAAATATTTCGTTATTGTACAGCAAAATATATATTCCGTAGTGATAGGTGTGGTGAAACTTATTTGTTTAATGACCAATAGTGGAAGTTTTACAATCGATAATTATAATAACGCTCCGTGTTTTCAGGTGAAACTATTTATTAAAACGAATATCCGATTTTAGCTTACATACATTTTCGAAATCAATGACTGTACTTATTAACTTAAATAAACTAAATAGTAATGACGCTACTACAACAATATCTAGATATTATCATGATGTGATTGAAATCGATTAGTTTATTTTTGGGTATATATAATAAATGGATTACGATTTACGAAACAAAGGTTGAGTTTAAATCAAACTTAAATACTTCGCGTAACCAGCACACGCAGAACCGACGACAAAGTTATGTTCTCTACAAGTATTTTCTACGATAACTACTTTAAAGTTATGATTTGTAAAATGTTTGTTTCTAGTTTTGTTTTAACTAAATCGTTTTGCTTTTAAAGACTTAGGGCCCCTCTTAATGGATTCATTTTAGGTAGATATCAAATCATAGCGTGTAGACATTAAAAGGTTTCGAATTGAAGGACATTTTTACTAGTAAGTATACTGCCACAACTAGTTTTAGCATCTTAACTCTCTCTGTGTTACGATCAAGTATGTTTTTCACGTTTTTCCTTCTCTTTCTAGTTACGCAAAGAATGATTTATTTGTCTGATAAAATGTAATCATACATATTTTACGGTTTTTTATCTACAGTAGTTTCATATTTTACAGTAACTCCACACAATGGTAAGTCCTTAAAAGATCAGTGACGGTAAAGCATGCTCATCTTGAAAATGATTTGGATGACGACTGGAAGAGAGGAGTACCACAAATTTACAATATAATGGCCCAGCCACGGTTCATGGTGGGTCGGATTTTTTATTTAGATTATTAATTATTACAAAAATCAAGAACTTGTTAGTATTATTTAAAAAAATAACATCTTAATTTACTGTACTTAACATATGTTTGTATATATATTGAGAGTTTGTGCCCAAAATAAAAGTATAAATAAATATATGAATCATTGGTAGATATAGCTTTGTTAAATGGTGTCAATCTAGTTTAGAAGATAGTCGTTCGATAGAACATATCACAATCCAAAGTACATTGTATGCAGTCCCAGGAAAAAACCAGGGGCTTCCTTGTTACAAAACAAATAGCCACTGAGCCACGGAAGTAAAGTTTAAACAAGTATTATAAATAAAGCTTTGAATGATAGTATAGATAGGAGCGTGCTAAGTGAAATGAAAGGCGCGCGAATATCCGTATTGTTAGGCCCGACGTGGAACTATAATTTGTTTCACAAAGCACCTGCGCCTGTTGCTCGACCCGCATAATTTCTTTAACGCTGTACAGGTTTTCAAAGCGGAAATATTGCCCCATAAAAATCTTCACAGCAAACGAAAAATCTATTGTTTACGACATTGGTAAATATAATTCTGTATGTAGCACGCCTAAATAAGTTATATTTTTTGATACTGGCTTATTAATCTTTAAATATTCATACAAATAGAAATACCTGTCTAGGTAAGTACCACAGCAGCTTCTATTTCTGCGGCCAAACTTTATTATATAAATATTATTGTGTTCCGGTTTGAATGGCGTTGTGGTTAGTTAAATTACTAGCAAGCATAATGTGATGCTGTGTATATCATCCTAACACCAGAACATTTTGTACAGGCGTATCACTTACCAACAAGTGAATGCCACGCGTTAATAAAGCGATATATACCATTGTATACTTATGAGTTCCCAATAGAATATAAATTTGACTTATGAATCATATTAGAAATGATACCGTCTAAATTTCCTGAAATAATCGTTGCCGGTATTATAACCGTAACAAATCGTTTATAACTCAAGATTAGAATCGGTTTAAAATTAATCTAGAAACGTGAAATTTCTCAACAATCCAGATTCATTATCGCTTAATCCGCTTTCCAGTTGCTGCTTTGCGTTCGCACAAATATTTATCGCTCGCGATGCAAAAGGCGAAGCTTACTCCTCCACTCTTCGAAGATAAACGATCCTGTTCCTCTTACTTTCTTACACGACAAAGACAAAACTTCCCAGAGTCGGCGGCTCGGAATTATTTCTGTTGTATAACTTTAATCTTCAGTAGCATTCATTCAGCACCGATCGCTGCAGACTCTACTATTAATAACCATTCTTATAAGTATTATGTAATTTAAATAAAAACAAAAATGCAGTTTCTTTTTTGCTATAACATACTTTAGAGCTAGTTTTCATTCAGTACTAAGTAAAATTTAAATAAATAACACAAATTCTGAACAATATAGTTTTGCTTTATTAAAATGAGTACTAACATATGTAATGTTTCCTTATAAATGAAAGACTCGACTCTATCAAATGTTATATATAAAAAATACTATCTAACATGCATGCACAACAACGTAAGTAAAAAGAATATATTTTCTAGTGTAACTTTATACTACTAACGCTTGCAAACTGATGTATATTAACAAGTGGCGGAAATGGGCGCAATTAAGTATCATCCACTCAAATGAACAGTAATCCACTAATCGATCGGGGAACTCTAAGCGGCAAGATATAAGTCTTAATAAACACAAATACCAAGATACTAGATACTGGATAGTATATTTATATATACTAGCTA
>DWHS01000165.1:0-10626 GCA_018247935.1 Trogonoptera brookiana
CATACACCTGGAGTCGACTTGTTTTTAACTAATAAATTTAAATATATTATAAAAAACACTAAATTTAAACTTGATGTAAGCATTAAACAGCGTAGATACAATAATAATTAGATTGCTTTTTTTATAACTATGTTCTTATTCATATGAAGGTCATATTATATGAAAACGATTTTTTTTTAATCTTTTTCCCGCGGCATATCAACCCTGTTACATAATGTATTAATTTAGGTTGTCTGGAAAAGATCACTGTTAGGGATAAAACCACTTATCGCAAAAAAATAAAAAACGATAATATAAATGTTACTTTATGATTTTCTTAAATTTCTTCAATTGCTTTTTAAATGTGCAAAATGTCTGTTAGTTTACAAAATAGATTAAGGAAGAAAGTATTATAACAAGAATAGTCGAATCCAGGTAATGTTAAGTGTTTAAAGATGCAGCGGTGTACACTAGACGTATGATAGTATTCTAAAATCCGCATATTTACGCAATAAAAGAATGATCGCGGCGGAGCGGAGCAGGGGCTACAAGGCGTACAGAACATTGAAGACGTCACTGGGTCAGAGGCGGGTGCGGCGCTCTAAAAACCAACGTCAAGCTAGCAATCACTTGTTAATCCAATGATTTTTTTTTAGTTTCGGTGATATTAACCAAAGATTATTACCAAATTTTTTTTACAAAAACTTAAGGATATGAATCTTAGAAAAAAATCACGGTCAACTTGTGCTCTGGTAGTGAAAAAATCACGATCAACATGGTGCTTAGGTGATGATCAAATCACACAACAAATAATCCTATTTCATGCGAGGTCGACACCAAGTGTCTCTATTCGCTGTGTCATCAAAAGTTTCAACATGTTTTACAACTAGCTGCCTGCTTGATGTCAACTCTCTGTGAGAATTCTGCTATAGATGGAACCGCCACCTTCGGTTAAGAAGTGCAGAGTGGTAACCGTATCTTTCGACTTTTTGTCTCTTAATAGCTTTTTATAACACCCACGAGAAAAGTGTACCCTCAAGGAAAAACAACGGAAAACTTAAGCTGTTTATAATAAATAAAAACAAGTAATGTATAAATTATTTTAAAAATTAATTATTAGAAAAGTGAAATTTAGCCACAATACGCATAAAATTTGTCCCGAGGTTTTTGCTGAAAGGAATATGGAAACGAATGTGAATTAAACCGAGACATGATATATTAAAAAGTATATTTAGTCAATTCAAGTCATGTATCATGATAGTCATAATTGTTACCATTTTATTAGGTTACCCATAAAAGAGAATTATTATAAGCAGTTGTGTCAGTTCGCAATTACCAAGAACTTAGCGTATATTTAGAAATTCGTAGTGTACATACCGGTGCGCTTTTGCCGGTGACGGAAAGTGATAAAGAGTCCAAAACTATGATATTCAATAACTCCATTACTCCCGCCCGTACGGGATGTGTAGTAAGTTCACCACCTGTAGGTACCATCACTTCTTTCTCTGAACCTGGTGTAGATGCACCAGAACTGTCGCCGCTCTCGCATATTGCTGGGGAATAATGAAAACCATCATAATACGATAAACAAATACATTAAGAAACTCTATAATAATATCTCATTACCATTATCTTTTCTTAACATACGCAAATTTTTAGCCTTGAAACACTGTGGTCTCGGGATTAACACGTTTTGAAGTTTGGTTTCTGATAGGATTTTCTCACATTTGCCTGGCTACCTCACCCAAAATGTAAATCTGCCGCAATAACAGTATTGCTGGGTTCTAGATTTCAACATATGAATACCAGAATATTTTGAGTGATCAAGTTACGTCTCCGTTTAGGTGTCACTTAACACTATTTAAAATTGAGGTCTGGTATTAAAATATTGTAGATATAAGAAAAACTTTTATACTCACGCATATGAATGTCATCAGATGTATTAGGAGGGAACAGTGTTGAAGCCAAAGCGGTAAGCACTTCAGCAGTCATCATTATACCAACAAAATCTAATAAGGTGTTGTATAGTGAAAACAGGACCTGTTAAAATTTACATTTTTGGATCTTTATATAATTCGTAATACGTACATACGTAAATTTACGTTATAGCGGTAAAATTTAAAATTAAAGATGAATACTTGTATTTTTTATTCCAAGAAGGGACGAGACAAGCGAGATATTCATCAGATGGCATATGCTGTGCCAGCAATACTAAGGTGCTTAGGGTGATATAAGACACATTATGCTTATCACCTTTAGATGTTAGCCCACGGATTCGGATCCGTGGGCCCTGTGTCCGATGGAACGGTAAAAGTTCATTGAGACTAACGCCGTCAACTGCACCATAAAAAAAAAACCTTTAGATGAGATGTTAAGTTTCGTTACTCCACTAATTTCACCAAGTTCAACACCATTCAAACCGGAACACAGTAATGATTGTACTCTTCTATTTGACGTCAGAAACAGGCTGACTGAAACAATTGCAGTTGATATCAGTGCAAAATTATATTATCATAAGATTTGCAGAACTGTATGCACCTGCACAATTGCTACTGGATGGTCGGCGAGCCATTCGGGTGGTGAGGAGTCGGCGTGCACTAATCTTCGAACGGCGGCAAGCAGTGTGACTACTGGTTCGGCGCACAGAGAAATGCGCGCGGCGAGCGCGGCGGAAGACTGGCGCGCCGGAGCTGCAGCGCCCCATGCAGCCGCCCACACACGCTCTAGTGACACCACCCGCTCTGGACACACGTTTCGCATTGGCTGACCCAGCATCAGCCCAAACAGCAAGTAATACAGCTCTGGAATCTCCAGGTGAGATAATAGTAGCCTGTAATAAATAACAATAATTGTATTAGCTAATTAACATGCCTTCGCACATTTTTAATTGAGACATTACTTTAGCGAAAGGTCAAACTCGGTAACGATAATCTAATTATTATTTTATAAAAATATTTGAGGTATTTGGCAATGCAAACACTATTCTACTAAGATTATACATTTGGAAACAAATGACTTTTCGTCATTATTAAAGTGGTTATATAAACGTATAAATCACGGTCATAATACAAGGAGAGAGCGAAAGTGTCCATCGTATAGTGAAAGACTTTAGGCATTTAAAAAGAAACTCCTTTATTTTTGTAAAGATTACCAAAAGAAACGAAAATAACAATCTACTTTTTAGATATTGTAACATTTGAAAACCTTCATACTTTTATGAAGAAGTTTTTTGATAAAAAAGGTAAAATAAATACAGTAGGATGGGCGATGAAAATATATTTGAGATACCTCCCAACACATTGAAGACGACCACTCATTTTAATTAACCCTGACTTCTCTCAGAAGATGGACCAACTTTACGAAAAAATTCCTTTCCAAATACAAAATAAAAATCGTTTACCACGTCAGCAGCGTGAACCCGGAGGTGTGCAGTAGGCCTGTGTGCAGATGAGAGTGCGAATGTACCGCAGCGGCGAGTACTACGCCCGCCTGCTGCGTAGCAGCGATCATCTCAGTGTACCGCAACCAGCCGCCGTTACCCGTGCCTTCCCGAAATCTGGTAAGTTAAAAAGTAAGAAGTTTCCATAGTCATGGTAGTCAAACGAGCCATCGGCTGATATAACATGGGGGACTTCTTTTAAAGATGTTTTTTTAGTTTCAACCCACAAATATTTCTTTGTTATCTATGATGGGCAAACATTTGCCTTTCATTTTACATTGCATTACACAATGAACTGGTGAATGGCCAACACGCTTACCTACAACACTAGCTCTCATCTCGACAGTTGGACCATAGCAATGTTTTATCCCGACAAGTTTACAATACAAGAGAAATATCTAACCAAAAGATTACGAAAAATCCCTATCACAACAAGAATCCCTAACAACTAAGCAAGCGATAAGCCACTGCACGACGAACGCAGTTTTTAGTCATAATGATTTATATTAATCTATTAATCACTTCGGTAAATTCAAAACAGTAACTTCTGTTATAAGAAAAGGTAATTTTTTCTTTACCTTTGCATAATTGCCGATGGCTGCCCCTGTCCAGAGCAGAGTATAACAACTATTCTTAGCGCCCATAATACTGTTGATGGATGAACATTCTCCTGCATAAAGCTTAGCAGCCAGTCCATTCCCAGCACCCGCGATATCTCCTCACAGACAATAGTATTTACAAGATTCCTTGCGGTGAACAACAAACCATGCAATACGTTAAAGCATTTGTTACGCAGGATTATATGTTCACCTTCGCATTCCTTCTCGCAATCGCTTTCTATCAAGTTCAATCCTTGTTCAGTCTGCGAAGGCAGTGGTAAAGTATACGCCATAAACTGTCCGAGACATAATAAATCGTTTGGTCTCGGCTGGCCACCTAATAGTGCTGCAAGTAATTGTATAAGAACATTTTTTGTGCTGACGACTTTGACGTCGTTTATAATATAGAGAAGCTTGGAGACCAACTGCAGCTCCCGCATTGTGCGTAGATTGTGCGTTCTGTGCGCCGTTTCAGTTGCCAGCTCGAGTAAGTGCTCGAGCAACGATTTGATGAGACCGCCCGGTGCCCCGAGCCAAACTTCTAATTCACATATCAAGTCCTGAACAAACCAAATAATGCAGGGAATAAGAATGTAATTAATAATTTAAGTTATATTCAATTTGAGGCGTACCTTCTTTCTCATTAATGGGGATATAACTCTATTTGACAATTTATATTATTAAATTATATTGTTCATTGCTCTAATTGTACAAGTGTAATTTACATGTACTCCTAGTTCTTTTTTACGAGTTAGATTTAATCAAAATAACATTTTAAGTGTCTCTCCTTGCTCGTTTTAGTTTGTACTTTAATTTAGTGCTCTTATAAACAAAATATCAGAAATAAAGTACAATCCCCTGTCCTGCTGAGGGGACGAACCCGCGTTATGAAATCGATAGAATTGTGCTTTTACGATATTTCTTCTTGAAAAACAAACCAGCACAGAATTCATATTCCATTTTTCGATTATCGTTGTTAAAATATTTAGTTTGTTTCAAATAAAAATGGCTTAATACTTTTTCATAAAATAGTGAGACGGATAGTTAAAAAAATATCACTCTGAAATTGTAAAGAAATAGAAAATGAAATGTTTTTACCTGGAATGCAGTTAAATTGGGTATCGATGAGGTTTCTTTTTGACTGTCCACAGTACCAACTAAACCAAATATTAGATGTAGTATGTGCGAGTTAAGCAACTGTTTTTTTCTTTTCAATAGCATGGCAAGTGTTTGATAACCTTTCCGGCGGTCCATCTCCGCTTGCGCAGCTTTGTTCGAGCGGACTACGCAGACCAGCGCCTTTACACCCGCGTAAAGACATTCCACATCTTGTGCCATCGCTATTAATCCAAGTAATACGGAGCATCCCCCAACTGTATCAATCTGGAATAGTTCACGATACTGTACACCGATTTATTCGTCGATACGAGCGGGACGTTCACTAGATGATAAATGATCTTTATCAATGTGGCACTAATTATGATTATCGCCTTCAGATATAAATTGTTGATTTACCGCGATATTTTCACTACTTTCAGCGCCCTTCAAACCCGAACATAGTAATGTTTGCATACTAATGTTTGGCGGCACAAATAGGAGCTGCGTACCACCGCACTGTCTTAGCCAGACGTTCAACGGTAACAGAGATCTGCCACCAATACTAATACAAGTTGGAGGCAGCAAACTTCAGTAAAAATGAAATATTTTTCTTTTACATAAGTCTTATTAGGCATTGGTATTCTGTAGTTACTTTTATTTTATTTTTAATTATTTAAACCAAACATATAATTATACTAACCATAATGGCTGCTGGCTTAGGACAAAATACACGCACTCCTAAATATCCTACTACGGTCCCACCTAAACATCTGGCCGGACCCATAAGGTGACCAGCGGAATTGTGCAGTATCCTTATGGGAGTGGCATTTTCATGAGACGACATCCCAAGTTGCTTCGCAATAGCCTTGTTATCATTCTTGCTGTAAACTTTTCGTATCTTTGCCAGAGTCAATTGTGACATGGCGCGAGCGTTAATACCAAACACAACTTTTTCCTCGGCAACCAACGGGGTGAGCGGCTCCTGGTTTTGACCCGGCGGCAAAGGTGCTTGAAGAGTCCCGACGTAATGCGGGCCCAGTTGATAGATTATTGAAACAGTTTGTGCAGACAGGACCTATAAAATAGATATATCTAACATTTTAACGAGTTCTCTTGAAAAGAACTTTTTTTTTTTATAAAACTATAAACTTGTGACAATATATGTACTGTTAATAGGTCTCTTTTATTGGAGACAGTCTAGGTATGAACCACCATAACATCTATTTTTGCCGCCATATAGTAGCGTGGAAAAGCTATTGTGTACCATTTTGAAGAGTGTTGTATCTAGTTAAATTACTAGGGTATTGAGACTTAATATAATAACCACATTGTCGAGTAAAATATGGTGAATTTATATCATTTTAACTTGCGCCACTTTATTATAGGCAGGAGTATCATTTACCATCAGGCGAATGCGATACACTCATCTCATCGCTTTTCCGTATATAAAAAAATGCTACTAATTAAAACAAAATATGCTACTATTACCAAATTGAACATCAGATTGCACTTTTGACTTTTTATAAATTAGTTAAAATAATAAAAATTTGTATCCATAGTAATTATATTTATTATTAAGAATTCGTAGATGAAAATGCATACCTCTTCTAGTAATAGCGCAGGCCCTTGCCGCCATAACAGCCGCGAATACCGGCGCCACTGCGGCGGCGTACCCAGCACGCAGTACACGCTCGACGCGCCAGACAGCGTCGCTGCACCGCCGCCCGGGTTTGCACTCACATAGTGAAGCTTGCCAGAGTGCATATGCTGTCCTAAAAAATAAAACATTAACATTTTTTTAAAACAATTGCGGTGTGACCAATACATATTTTTAAGCATAAATAAGACAAGCAATAGTTATCTGGAAGAAATCGCTTACTTCTATGGTGTTGACATTTTTCTTTTTTTAGAAAATAAATAAATTTTCGAAAAGTTACGTATTTACGTAATATTATTATAAAATGCGTATAATAATGTATATGAATATAATTAAGTGTTTACCATCCAAATACAAAGAGAAAGATGAGTTCTTTAGCACCGCACGGTTTAATACTAGGACTAAGTGATGCCACTGCCCCTCGTGTTGTAGATCAGGACACCACACGCGCGCACCACACTCGCCCGAGCCTTCAGGTTCCCATTCTCCGACATCTGCAAAGGAACCGGCGACAAATAATTTATTAGATAACCAAATACCTGCTTTTGCGCGAGAGTTAAGGTTATATGGTATTTTCATGCACTAAAACGAAGAGTTTTGCGTCCTTATGTGTGTAAGGAGAACCATTTGGCTTAGCACATCTCAAGAAGAGTTTACTTTAGTTCTATTATTACTAGTCAAAGACTATAAAGCTAGTTAAATTGTGTCAACACAACAGCTGCACTTTTCGCCTTAACTTGTGACAGCAGATTAATTATAGTATCCATTATTTTTAATAGTGTAATGTTAAAATGCATCTGCTTGGAGGCATAAATAATATTGTGGTGATTCTAATGCTTTTTTATGTTTTTTTGTGACTTTGCTATTTTTGTGTGATAACTCACTATGCGGTACTAATGTCTCTTGCGTAGATACAATTATGGCTTTATCTCTGGCGGAGAGCACGACGGTAAGGCAGACGAGGTGCTCGTCACGGCTGTTGCTGATATTCCTCACCAAAGTGAGCAAGCGGACGCAGTGAGGATCACTTCTTGGATCTGAGTACTTCTCTACGCATATCCACGTAGAGTATGATAGACCCGTTTGTGGTGGAAATACTCTATCACCTATAAAAATATTATATATTATTCAATGATTAAACAAAGCAAAGTCGTAACAAGTGCGAAAAAACATTGTAAAAGTAGATACATAAATGATTATAAATTGCAAATTCAACGTGTATTTCAAATAATTAAAAATTAAAACAATGCAAGATTGTTTTGTGAAATACATCACAAGAAACCTTTATTGAGCAATGGACAGCCATCAGTGAAAATGATGATGATAATGAATAAAAAAATATACCTGAACCAATGCCACCTAAAGTTGCGGTATCCTGCGTACCAAGAGCATTCAAATTAGCAGACTGAGGTGCTATACTAGGTAGGTAAAGACAACCAAAGCCCTCTGCCGACATGTCAAACTCCACAAATGGCGGTAACGTACAAGAGTTTTGTGATCTGAAAAATTAATTAGCTATCAAAAAGAATAAAAGTAAGGTAGAAGACATAACTACTCACAAAGGCTAACTACAAGTCTTATACTGAAAAAAAAAATTTTAGCACAAATAATAAACCCATACCTGTAATCTCTAGGAGTTGTCATCGACACAAGTGTTTTAATCCTTGTAAGAGGAACGGGTCCCCCGGGTTTACACACTTGGCCGGGTTCTGGTGCCAGACAGTTTAACGGATTACCCATTCTCAAGAATTCCCTGCAAAATAAAATGCCATTCATATATTTTTTTTAATAGATTTGTTTTTCAATAATTATAAATACCATGTATACATTGAACTAGACATTTGAAGAAGGTTTATTTACAACAGTGGGAGCCTTCCGGCTGATAATCAGTGTTAAATGACGATGAGGCTGTGTATGTTCAAGTATACTCTTGCATAATTTGACGTGATTGTAAACTAGATGTATTCAAAAAATCCTATGACCAACCAAAATAGTCTAATTTTTTTTCTAAAATTGATCCAAACCTCAGTATTACATGTCAAACGCGTCGCCACTGGCTGCATGAACTTTAACTAAATTCAATTTACACAGTTCATTTGTAAAAGTGGAAGATTGATCATATGTAATATGGCATAGTTACCGTAGTTCTATGGGCCGTAGTGCATGGGCTGCGAGACGCTCCAGCATGTACATAGCGGGCGCGTGCAGAGGGTGTCGTTCGCAGCGCAGTGCTGCGCCGCAAACCCGTAGTACAATGCCCGCCAGCCCGGCGCCACACATCACTTGCTGGTTACGCTCGCTATCATATTAAGAAAATACAATTTAGTCAAAAACACTTATAACCTAAAAATAGTGACATGTAACAGAATACAGTACTATAATAAGGATTTTACATATATTTTTTATTTAATAGTTTTCATTGCACAACTGTATAAAAAATAATTTAAAGTATTTAAAAAAAAAAATCGTCAGCATGGAAAGTTCAAATGTAGGCCGGTTTGACTTGCTTGTTGTTATAACATCAGAGTATTAAATTTCTCTTCATGGTGCAATGACTAAGTGATTGCCTTGCGACACTCGGATCCCTGGTTTTATTTCGGAACTGTGTGTCGTGGTGTTTGGATGCTGGTAAGTTTATAAACGTACGTGGCTAACTACAATCAACATTTTGCACATGCATTAAAAAAATCAGAATAGTTATAGCCTTCCAAATTTTTTCTCTTCAATTATCTTTTGTAATTATCGACTTACCTTCTCACAAGACTCTTGAGTACATGAGCAAGATAGTCACGTAAGGCTCTCGCGTGATTCTCATGTTCTTCGGGACGTGGTAAAGCGGGAAGTAGCTTTGCCAAAACTATGACCACGCCGGAATGAACCACCCATGCTTCTCCTGACGAACTGCCCACAGACAAGTTTAGTGGAGCTGCACGCCCCGCCGGCTTAGTCTGTAAATTATTTCCATAATTTGTTTCCTTTTTCATCCAAAAAATTAACGATATAGATGTATATTCAACTTGTTGGTGTATAATATAAAAGCAGAAACCTTTGTGGCCTACTAAGTGAGGCCAGGATGGATGACAAATACGAAGCTGTCTCGTATTTATTACAGCATAGCAAGTGTGTTAAAGAGAGTTTAGACGTGCGTCGATGGCACCGGTGAGTATTGTAGATCCTGAAGCCTCCCGCAACGAATTAAACGTGACCACCGAAAAGGTTTTAGCAGGTCGAAACAACACAAAGTATATGCATAAGTTATTTGATTACATACTAACAATCGTACCTCGTTTATCGCAGAACTTTGTCTAGTCAAACTTGGAGATTTTACATTAAGAGATCCACAAAAGGTTGGCTTATCAAAAGAATCCAAGGCGACATCATACAGTAGTCTCAACACTACACAAGCATGGACAAATATAACGGGCACCGTTGTCGGAAATCTGAAAACAGCATGATGAAATTACTAGCTAACATGATGTTAAGTGATAATGAGTCCATGGAGAATTAGGTGTGTTCGCCTTTGTAACTCATATGTTGACAATCGGAATACAAAAATACTGTTATGGCGGCAGAGTTAAAATATGACGGTGATAGCAAAACAAGCTCATTACAACAAATCCCACCACCGCCCCTGTGGCCTCAGAATCGAGTCAGATTCCCGGTAACACATAGCAAACACTTACTCGCTACGTCACCGAGACAGTTAAAAAATATGCGACGAAGTAGTAATAGAGTTTTTAATACAAGTAGAAAGTTTTAGATTAGCAAAATGTTCACAACATAATATATTTAGAACAGATATGGAGCCGTAAAAGTTCGTCAGAACTAACGGCGCTGACTTCTCCATAAAAAAA
>DWHS01000166.1:0-10622 GCA_018247935.1 Trogonoptera brookiana
CTACACCATAATACGCACGTTGTGGTGAGATATAATAGTTCGTCTCTCGTTACCATGATAATCACATCCCTTCAGCACCCACCTATCATTACCACCAGTAATTTTTGCATACCACCACCCTTACAACACAAATAGGCACTGCGGCTATAATACACCATACAATATAAAAAAACAATCGAGGAGTACAATTTTAGGGGTTTTTTTTTTATTTAGGAAAAATTTTGCTTTAGATTATAATACCATATGACAAAAAAATTAAGCGACCACAAAGACAGTTGTTAAAGAATTGCGAAGCTCGTACTGGTTGTCGGTTAAAAGTAACCAAGTCATGAATAAACAAGGAAATAGAAATGTATCATACGCAATCAGATTTTGTTTAAATCACATACAGTTCTGACTATTTTTGACACGCACTGTTTGTTTTTACAGGCAGTTTATTTTTTCTAAATCGGATGATGGCCGCCAGATGGCGTATATAATGTTCACACTGTACTGTACACTGTAAACATGGCTCCCCACCCCACAGCCGGCTATGGAATTTATACACGCACTTCAAGTGACTCCGGAATAACTATTTAAAAATTAACTTTATTACATTCCTAGCAAAATATCGCTCTTCTTAAATCATCTTACAGTCTTGATGAGGTAATAATAATATTTACTTTTAGAAATTTTATACATTAATAGTTTTAACATAGTTTCTTTCACAACTAAATAAATTGTAAAATAAAAGGTTCGTAATGTATCAAATATTGGCTGTTACATTGTAACTAATTATTTGCAAAAGCAGTAAAAAGTACTCGGAAACGATTTATCAAATTATGAGTCAAACATTCAATTATAAACTGTATCATTCTTTAGCGGAACACGTTCACGCTCTGCTAGCTATGTATATCACTAAATAGCGACCAGACGTTGGAAATGTTGGAGAAATATCAACGAACTGAAGAACAATGGAGTATTATGTGGTAATAATGGAAAATATATTCGTTTGCTTATAGCTGGAAAAAAAAATATCTAAACAAATCGCGGTATTGTTATAGCCCTTGAAGGACTAAAACAACCATATATTTACAATAACTTTATGGTCACGCATAAATAAATTTTAATTGCATTTGTACCTTTTCTCTAATACGTCCTCATATAAAATACATTTTGCTCAATGTTTACATTAATATCAATTATCCCTCCAATCAAAGCTTCAAATATTGACAACTATAAACAATAAATATAATGTTTTTTCGTCGAAATTATACATCGCACATTATAATGTCACATGTTATTTTAATTCTCATCCTGATTCGAGACAGAAACGATCGAGTCAACGGTACGACCAAACGAACAAGACCTACTTCACCGGCTCAATGTAATATGAAAACTTACCGATAGAAGGTCACTTTAAAGCTTATAGAGGTCTACAAAGGTGGTCAAATACGATGCTTCGGGCAAGGCACTTGTCGGGGTCATAACCTGTTTGCGACCCCTCCCTGCGGGGCGCCGAGTTCGCCCTCCTCTCCTGCGTCCCAATCTTTGACCGGTTGTTGTTCAATAAACAAAAACAAATTGTTATCTGCTTGATAATAAACATATTACAATCGGTATTAAGTTATTTAATAAAGTATACATATACACAAATTAGAATATTATATCAGAAACGGAGTAAAATTTGGGTTGAGTAACAATATAAATGATCTTATTTTTTTAAATATTGTGTGCATTGTGAATGATAATAATTTAGGTACTGTGTAATAGTAAGTAAAATGAAACACAATGACAATATTAGAGCAAAAAATTAAAAGAAACATTATTACGTTTTTTTGTTTGGTTTCGATGCAGCTTGCAAATATATTTCGTGTATTAATGTCGCTCGAACACAAACATCACAAAACTTGAAGGATATAAAAAAATATTGAAATTGACTACATTTGTCGATTGTGTTTGTTTGCATAGGGCATTTGATTTGTTGAAATGACGTTGAAGACGCGTTGTATTTATTGTGCGGCGTTCCGTGGATATTGTTAAAGCACACAATGCGAGTGGAGCGGGCCGTTGTGCCTTGGGAAATGTTGTACGACTACTTTTTTCGTCTGGATTCTATACTCACGATAGTTTTTTTTTTAAACCAGCGAGCTCGAGATGTACAGGTTTATCTGTTTAAAATTTATTAACATCAAGAAACAATTTAAAACCTTTTCTTCAGATGGCCCATGAGAGATTCATGATGAATGAAAATAAATGCTGTTATAAGTTATTGTTTGTCTTTCTAAAATATTATTTTCAAATTTAACGATACATTGTTGTTTAGAATAAAATGTTTTGTATTATGTTAAAAGTTGGTTGTAAATATTTCTTTTTAATACTTTTACTGTTTATTCCGTCTAATCTTTTTTTGAAAAGAATAATGTTAATTAATAAAAAAATAATCAATGAAAATGTTATATTAGTCTCACTCTATAACTTGTATTTTCAGACATTCCACTGAAAGGCTGTGGACAAAACGTTTTAGTGCATATGCAAGAAAAGTCATTCTTTTGATTCTTACTGTTTTGATAAAAATGAATGAAGTTATTTTAATTGTGTAACAACGGTTTAAATAGTTTTCATTTACAAATTTTGTTCATTGTTAATTATAATTTTACTTTACCTTTATAGGTTAACGAACTTAATGAGATAATTACACTCAACCGGTATTATTAGAACAACGATCTCTTCCGGTTACCGGCGAGGCCGTTTAAGTACATATAACTTTTTGACCGTTATGGAAACTTTTGTGAATTCATCAAATTTTATAATACTTTTTTACCAAAAATATGAAAAATTTGTTAAACATTAATCAGAATAGTTTTCAACATAAATTATTGACAAGTACAATGTCCATCGTCCGCATTTGTCCTACTCTTAAAATCTTAAAATTGAATTTACTTTTTTTTGGTGAGAACATTACAATATGATGTTTCCACCAAACGCAGAGTCATTAAGAGCGGTCTACATATAAATCCAAACAAATAATAAACGTACTCTTCGAATCAAGAATTTTTTTCTAGTTGCTGATTAAATTAATTACGTTACAAAAGATTTTCTGTTAATAATGAAATATACCATTACTATGGATTGACCAAATTTTTTTAACCTAAAAATTCCCGGAGTACATGTAATCGAAACTTAATTTAATCTAAATTTTATGTCTAATTTATTCTTAAAAAACTCAAAATTTATGGAAAAGAAAGTGGTTTAATTTTTAAACATCACAGTCTTTTATTGCAGGCTTTTTTTATATTAGATATATTAGATCTTTGAAGTATACCCTCATGCCTTCTGAAAGAGTCAAGGTTGGCAAAAATTCCTATCCACAAAAACTTTCTCGATGGTCTTAATGCATTACAATCGTTACCATTCTGTACTATAACGGCAAACTTGAGATTGTGCAATAAAGGCCTTATACTTGAAACCCGTAAACCAGAAAATCTTTTCATAGTAACTTTCTGAGATAGACAGGGCTTGTTTTCATTCTATTCTTTATACCGGAGACCACAAACTTTACGAAGGACAGCTAAGGGTGCCACCGTGACTTATTAGTGAACGCTCTAATGAAACCACTAACTGTCCCGCTATACCATAACAATTTCATAGAAGGAGACTAGTGCTGTCTACCAGCTATTTTCCAACAGTACAAGTTCCACTATTGCTGGCAGGGACAGTTCTTGCCCATGTCTCCTAAATCCGGGGAACCGAAGTTGTGGTTCGGATGCTCTGGCACAGCATTTTTCGAGCGTAAGCTGCACAAAATCACATTTATCGCTATAATTATGATATAGCCTGGTCAGTTTAATCAAATAGTTTTATATTAATTTTTCTTTTTCTTAATCTATTTATTCGTATTTCTATGATGTGATGGCAAATTTTAACGAAATAATTTTACCTATAACGTAAAATGTCCCTGTTTCATAAAATAAAGTCGCATACAATTCTATATAAGATAATTATTGAAGAGATAAACTACAAAAAACATATTGAAAAAATATAATTTACTTATCGAACATTGTACTTGTAGTATATGTTATGCAATTAAAGGCAAAAGTAATATTTGGAGAAACATATTTTTGTACAGTTTCGTTAATTATCAAAATCTGATTTTTTTTTATTTTATGATGAAGCGATGTGATGAGCGGTACAAACGAGACGTTTACCTGACTGTACGTAATACGCCTGCCTATAACAATGAGGCGCTATGTGGGATGACATACACTGCACCACGCTGTGCTTAGCGCTTTGAGATATTAGATATTAAGTCTCGTTACCCCAATTAACTACATTAGTTACAGCGCCCTTCAAACAGTAACACAATAATGTTCGTACACCACTGTTTGGCGTCAAAAATAGGCGCTGCAGTGATCCCACCTAGACGGTCTCCAGTAATGGAAACCAATCATCAGTATTAATGCAATGTTATAAGTAAATATAGCCATCAACAGTAATAATCGTTTTTAAATACATATTAATGCTTAATTTTACGTTTAATTACATTTTTATGTCGACATTAAAGTTCACCCACGATTCGCGTCAAGGCGCTTTCATAATGTAATTACGACTTTTGATAAAACGAAACTCTCGTACGCTACGTTTAACGTAGAATGTACTAAGTTTGTTATCTACTTTTTAAATTTAATTAAATTTACTTTATAAACGAAATCCATACAATATATACATATATATATATACAAACCTCTTATTTGTTTAGATTAAAATGTAAGCTAAAAGGTTTTATATAAATGACGTTCAAATTACTTTGAGTAACATCGGGTTTTACGATTTTCGTAATTGTGTCATAAATTCAAGCAAATGGATGGAGGAAATGGAATAAGAAGTAAATATTCATGTTTGCACTTACGTAAATATACGCAATTACGTATTCTAATGTCACGTCAAATGAAATTTGATATATACTTATATATATTATTTGACACATGTCATAAGTTACTTGAAATAATTTGAACTGATTCGTAACTGTTTGCTGCTTTTTATTAACTATTAAATGGCCATGTAGCATGCTTATTTCTAAGACATTTGTCTAAAAAAAAATACGTTCTAGGTATGCAATCTTATTTAAAAGCATACCTTGTAATATAGCCTTTCTCTGCAAAAATATAATTAATTAAACATAGAAAATAAAATGATTAATGGGAAATTGTTGGGTAAAACCAATCTTTCCGCTTTAACTACGCTCAGAGTTAATTTTTTTATCTCACTTTTGGTGATGGCTAGGTTTGGCAATGAACTTCGGTAGGCTTAACTGACGATATATAAAAAGAATCATAAAATGTAGGCATCGAGTTGAAAATATCTTCGTATCGTCAGTTAATAATACAGCCTTTCTAAAAAAAAATCTGTGAAATTCTGATGGTAATTCGCAAGAAAGCAAAAATGTAATCGAAAGATTCCACACTTAAAGGTTTCACCATCATTATTGCAGTGCTATATATGAGCCTTTAAAGTAAATCTATTAAAACACGATGTTAAATTATTAAACATGGCAAATAGTATTTTTCTACGTCGTGTTATTTCTTTCTGGTTTCTATAATATACTATTAAATTACTATGATTCCACTTTAATGCTTAAATACATCTCTCTTTATGGGAATTTAGTCTTTATTTCCCATAGAGGTAACATCATGAAAATTAATCACTCCCTCAATATTATACGTTATTCAAAACAACTTTAGTTTTCCAATAGGATTTAATAACATGATACAATTGTAAATGGTAATCTGTTAATCGGTATCAATTGTCCTTCCTACAAACTACTATCTATGTATTGAGATATGCATAATATAATACGGTTAATGTAAAAGAAAGTATAAAATTTGCATACATTCCACAAAAATTTCTTACTCTGTTGTAGGACAAAGATTTTGTTGGGATTTTTTTTGCTATACTTACAAATAAATTATCTTTGTTGATAATATTTACGCAAATTTTATAAAATATTCAATTTTCATTCTTGCACTGAAGTACTGATTGGAAATTAAATCATATAAAATTTCATTGCGCTAAATATTCCCCTAAGTAGATCGTTTAAAACTGATTTCTTTTAAAAAAAAACATGTCAGCAATTAAGCTTCAAAACTAGAATTGGTATTTTATTAAATAATTCAATACTCGCACATTTGATCTATAAAGCAATAATGTATCGCAATACTGTATAAATAACCCAATTTAATAATGCTTGAATTTATGATTACTAGCATATTTTGGACGCATAACTAGAAATAACTCCATTGGAACATTCGTGTGCTGGTGTCGAACACTCGTTCATCTAACGGAAACATGCGGACTACTTCTGTAATGACTGTTTATTACGAACACGCAACTTTAAGTACACTGTACAAACGACCCCAAATAAAAATCTAATAGATTGACATTCCATGTTACAATGTTTTAATTGCAGTATTTTTTTCTAGTTCCAGATTTATACGACTAAGTAAATTTTTAAGAAGTTCTTACTTCGACCTGACAACATTTTATTACTATTTATAATAATATAGTATTTTAACAACCAATCATTATTATGGTTATTCGTCAAGTGCTCAAGGCGATTACAACCCAAGTTTTAGATATAATATAAACTAGTAAGACATTTATTTAATAATTAAAATATAAACTCTACAAAGTTTCAACATGACTATTTTTAAATAATAAATATTTATATCAATGGCATCAAAATAAAAATATGAAATAAACTTGTATTATTTCTACTCCAACAACAACTACAATTATTTGGTTTTAAGTCAAGCGTAATTTACTCTAAAACAAGTTTTCAAGATACTTGACGTTATACTACCACAAAATATCTTCTACTTCTAAATTTTTTTAAGAGATTTATTATTTGATGTTCACTTGATGCTATTGTTCATTGTGAAAAAAATCTATAACTTCGATTTTACGATAAGTGAATGTATCTATTTAAAATCCTGATGATTACCGAAAGCATGACATGATTATCTACTAGTGATTACATATGTAATATTTTTATTCATTACTCAAAAGAGAAACTATTTATAAATTCATTTACCAAACCATCAGGGCCCGTTACTAGTTTTTATAAGCAATAGTATAACTATATTGAATATGATACGTCTGTTTTAAATCCTGAGATATCAACATTTTCGATGATACCACAAAAATAATTATAAAACAACAAGCTCTTAAAAGCTTTCCCATTTATAGCATAAGAGTTAGGGTGGCACCCTTCTTTACTTTATGGATTCAGTTGATGTATTAGTATGTTTGTGTGATGTATCTGTATATCTAACAAATACGAACATGGAAATTATAGTTATAGAGTGTTAGCTAACGATGCGCAAAACCTTGTATAATGGAATATATTACAAGTGATCTATGTTCAGTAGTGGACATCCTTTGATTGAACAACAGTATTGATTTACGGTAACAGCACACAATTATAAAGTGTACTCATATTATCTTTCACTATTTGGGTTACAGATATTAAAATAAAAGTAGGCGCAGCATTAACGTTACAAAAATAACGGTAAAAATTCAACGACCGAAATTTTTCAACAGAGTAATCATTTATTAGTATTATAAAATATATTAAACTCGTCTCAATTTGATTTGGATCTATAAATCGTTTTAAATGTAAATTGAGTATAAGGAAGATGTTTTGTGGCTAAATACATTAGTGTCCAAATAAAATTTAGTCAATGTATACATTTATTAAATAATTTAAGTTTAACAATTATAAAGTTGTTTGGGTTAAAGACACAATGTTTGCACAAATTTTCTATTGATATTTGTAATGAAATACCAATAGAACATTTATGTTAAATTATTAAAATTGTTTCCTAACAATTCAAACCAAAAATAAGTTTAAAATTAATTACCAAACACGCACCCATGAAAGAAAGTTATAAAGAAACAATCAATTATTAATTATTTTAGAGACTAAAACCTTTTTTATTAGTACATAAATTGAGTAATTGTAAAATTTGTGTTTTATATATTATTTCAACAAACTAAAGCAAACCAATAATTAAAGCACAAGTTTTTTTTATTTTACCAAAGGAATTTCCAATTGAGTATTTAAATTTTCTATCGAATCCTAAAATTTTACCATTTATTGTTTTTCTATTGCTACACTGCTTAACTTATAAAAACTTATTTATATTTTATAAGCTTAAGTGACAAGTATACCGTCAACGATAAAATAAACGAGTCCGTTGGCATAAAATTGATTTACGTGTGCTCTCGCGCAAAAAAAAACTTAAATAAAAATTCTTTAAATAGTTTTCGGGCAAAATTATAATAAACAAGTTAACAATGTTAACATACACAATCATAATTTTGTCATTAAAAGTGGGCTGCTATAAAATCTTTTAACTTGGAATTTATTAATAATTTTATTTATAATACCAAATCATATTGCTTTAATAGTTCTACAAAAGTTATGTGGTAGCTATAATTTATATCTTTAAACTACATATAACATATGTTTTTAGCATATTACTTAGCTATTGTTGTAAAGTTAAACAAGAAACATAATCAATGAAAGATATAATTTGGGAAATGTTTATATGAAATTTTTTCAGTTGTAAATTGGAGTAAAATGAAGGAGCGTCCCGGCGCGGGACGGAGCGGAGAATAACACATGGGGTGCAGCGAGGGGTGCGGCGCGGGGCGGCCCACTGAAAAGTGCGCGGGTGGGGCTGAACAAACTCGCGGGGACTTTCAACTGCGGCCTCGCACTTTTCAATATTTATATTACTCCAGACAGTTTCAACTAACATTATTTTGTGATACACTATCAAATAATCAATAATACTACTCTTTTCACAAGTTTCGTCAACACAATTCATAAATAAACGTTTCCCGTGACTTTATCCGTTACAACAGTAATTATTTTTTAATCAAAAGTATAAATAAAACAATTCAACTACTACTACCTAAACGTAAATAACCGTTCACAATCGTTCCAATAAAGCACACTCCTATCAATATAAGTAACAACGTAAAAGCGATAACAACACACTCGCTGCATTATTAGAAAGACAAAGCAAAGATAAGAATAGGTACGACTACAATAGAAAGTGTGTCACATTTACGTTTGAATGAAGACGTATCCGGCCATAAATCTTACGTAAACTGCGGACGATAAGTAAAAACTGAGAATCTAATAAAAATTACAAATATTCCATTTTAGCGGGCTCAGTTGTACAGCCCTCCAGCATGTACTCTCAAATAGGGGAACAAGCATTTTAGCATTACCCCCGTGCACAACTCTTCCCGCGGGGGAGGCGGTGGCCCACGGCGACGTAAAAATCAATATGCTCGAGTTGTTAAATCACGCTTATAAACGAGCACTCGTCTTCGTTTCATTCCTGAAATTACTTAAGTATGGAAGTTTAATTTCATTAAGATTCCTGCGTATCAACGGGAGAGGAAGCCATAGAACTAATCAGTAAGTCTGATGGTCATTGACCGACCTAACAGATGTTCAATTTTCAAAAAAATATGTAATAGTGTATTAAAAAGAGCAGTAATCTTTATTAATTTTAAAATCAATAGCAATTCACGACGATTAAATCATAGCAGCGTTGTAATCAACATGAAGCTGGAATATGAAATGTTCCTCTCATATAACTAGCATCTAGTAAGTAATACTTATGTAAAACATAATACATAATACAACAGTTTTTTTATTATTATCGATGAAGATCGGCAGCCAATTTGTATTGGTCTAGACTAGCGTAGCCATATACATGTTTTTCTTGTATTATGTTTTAACCCTATTTACTCTAGAAATAAAATGTGTGCCAATTTTTCTTAAATAATCAGTTTATTTTTTAAGCATATAATATGATGTGCCTTTTTATTTATTCCAAAACTATGCGATGTCGGTTATTTGACGATGTTTTAAAAGGTTTTATTACCTTTATTGTCACATAAAAACCCTTTGATCTCATTAAACGAACAGAATGGAAGCTATTAAATACGTTAAGCGGTGTAAAACAACAATGCGATGGCCAGCCTTCATCTATATAGGCATTTAAAATTACACACATACATTACGATGTTATTCGATCATGTAATAGGTAATATATAAATATCAAATACAAAGATAAAAAGGACATGCATCTTTGATGTATTTTATTCGTATTACACTTTAATGTTGGTTGCATTGGGATAGGTAGACAGCAACCTTTCCCTGTTTATAACGTCCTAGATTAACTGGTGAAAATAAATTAAAAACATTAAAACGATCGTTTGTATAAGATTCTAAAAAACAGTTTTCTCTTTTTTTAAACTAAATTACATTTTTTGATTCCAGTACCACTAATATTACCGTTAACCACTTAAACAAAGCTCAGGTCTGTCCGAAGTGATAAGTGGGGACAAATATTGTGGACATTATAACAAGTTACAAACATTTTACACAAGGCTACTTTTATCTTAATGTTTACATTGACAATTACTAAGTATTGGATTAATTTATCTAATTCATCTTTAATACAATTGGCCATTTCGAGCACACATTTTTTTTAACAAATGGTACGTACAAATTAATATTCCGTTCATAGTAAATAAGTTACTTTAATTTAATTGTTGAA
>DWHS01000167.1:0-10608 GCA_018247935.1 Trogonoptera brookiana
ATATTTTAATAATGTATTTAATGGTTCACATCATATTATCAGAATTTTTAGATAATATGATGTGAACCATTAAATACATTATTAAAATATTGACCACATACTATAAAAATATTATAATAAAATAAACTTTGAAAATTATTTTTTTGTCGTTATGTGCAGAATCTTTCACTTTATAATTTCTGCAGTATTCCATCTTATTCCATGAAACAATGACACGGTTGAGATATTCACCTAACGATAAGTGATACGCTTGCCCATATCAAGGTGATGCTTTTGAGGATGATATACACTGCACCACATTGGCCTCGTCTTTAGAGACATAAGAAGTTAAGTCTCAATTACCCCATAATTTCAATAACGTCAACGCCCTTTAAACCGGATCATTACTGTTTAGCAGCAGAGATAGGAGCTGTGGTGGTACCTACCTATACGGTCCCCGGCAACAGAGACCTACCACCAGTAACGTAATGTTAGGTACCGGTTATAATACTTATTGTCTTAATACGGAGAGCGTAATGTGGTCAGCACCAAGTTATTATATTACTAGCTGTTCCCTGCACGTTTTGCTGGTCCTACTATAAAGTTAGATCTGAGATTTAGACTTGAAATTTGTCTGAAAAAATCCTTGGAAGCAACCGCAACCACAAGCTCCCGCCCCTTTGGGTATTATTAACACTCCCGCAACTCCCTTCGGGGAAGGAATTTTGTAAAATCCATTCTTAGAAGATCTATACTAGGTAAAAGGAATATTCCTATCAAATTTGAAGTTTAAATACCTTATGGTTCCAGATATCGTAATGAATCTCTACACTCGTGGAAATCCTTTATATATATATAGATAGATTACCACCAAGATATATCAGATATATACCACTAAGGCTGATCTTACATTGATGTATAAGAATAAACCATACGGACTACCTATAGCGAAAGAAATCGTTGACAGTGTTACTATACTAGGACTAGAATCACCGTGATGTTTTATTTTAAAGCATATATCAATTGATTTCATATTCATATTGTTTTTAAATTTGTATAAACGACAAAAACCATATTCAAAAACATTTTACTAAACATAACACGTATTAGATAGATTTATACTTATATATATTTTTCCTCAACCACCACCTTGAAATAGCCTGCATTGTTTATTTTTAAAATTCCACTTAATTAGCTTTAGAGCTGTTGAAGGAAATTAATGTTTGTTAATCCACCTTCACTCCAAATTCTGAGTCACGGTGTTAAAACCGGTCCGAAGTGAAAACATTAGGCTGTAACCTCATACGTTTGATTCCAGGAAGACGAACCGGCTCGCCGAAGCGTTGAACATATTCGACACGATAGTCAACAACGTCAACTTCAAGGGCATCTCCGTCATCCTCTTCCTCAACAAGTCTGATCTACTAGCCAAGAAGGTCGCCAGCAAGGAGACCGACATACGCTGGTACTACCCCCAGTTCACCGGCGACCCTCACAACCTGCAGGACGTGCAGATGTTCATCCTGGACATGTTCGCGAACGTCCGGAGGGAGCCGAAGACGACCCTCTACCACCATTTCACCACCGCCATCGACACGCACAACATCGAAGTTGTGTTCAACTCGGTGAAGGACACGATCCTCAATAGGAACCTGGAATCGTTGATGTTACAGTGACGCTGCAGGATGCTTTGTGATACGCGGTACTTGCGGACTCGATACATCGATTGTGATAACCTATGGGCAATATACAGTTAATTCGCACTATCGATATATTAATCGAATGCATAATCGGGTGCGTATTAAAAGACAGGAATGTGATTTGTACACAGCCTCCTTTGTGGCCTATGTAAACCGGATATGGGAGTTGCGCTCGGTATTTGTAGTCACATTGTAACAATATTTCATTTTATATATCAGTATATTTATGACCAAAAAATGTAGATTTTGCACTTAAATTATATAATTAGTGTAAACACTTTTCATTTGGATATAATATGTGTTTTGTACCCACGAATCTTCGGGGGGAAGGGTGGATAGATAAATGAATGCATTAACATAAACTCTACACTTATAGCAAGTTGTTTTTTTATTCTAAACAATCGTAGTCCGTCTAGAGAAACATTACCAACGAAGTTATATTGAAATAATAATACTATTCAAAATTATTATCTATTTTGTATAAGCACAAAGTTCATTTTTGTTTGTCAGTTTAAAGTCTATTGATTTTAACATGGGGATGCCAAGTGTAATATTCACAAGGTTTACGAAGAAAACTGTTTATGACAGCGAATAATGTCTGTGTAAAGTTTTGAATAAACAAATACATAAATAATGAATTTGCTCAGTTACTCGGAACAAAGTGCAGAATATGATAATCACTGGATGGAGTAAGTGTACATATTCTTAACGGAACACTGTGATTTTTTTTTATTTTATTATTAGGCAACGAAACGTAAGCCTTAAAGTTACTTTATAACTTGTAATAAAACTTAACGAAAATCTTGTGCGTTTTCGCCTAGATAATACATCTTTATTAAAATATAAAACGAAATTTGTGATATAAATAATATCAATCAAAACTATTTGAATAAAATCACTATTCATAAATCCTCTTTCAGTGGATTTGTCATTTTCAAACATTTAAAATGCCCGTATAAATAGTCTAATGTTTCTATATATTAGAAACAAATCGTGAAAATGTTAATGAAATAATGTCCATCTCGCTTAGTAGTAATTTTAAACGGTTTCCGATTCCGAACAATTCGTACGAAAGTCCGTCCCTTGGCAACTTCACAGTAAAACATTAGCTTTCATAATGCCCATTCACATTAGCAACGAATCATTCAATAGTTGCGTTAAAAAAACACTACCGATTATATATATGTGAACAGTGTTTATTTAAGGGCACAAATTTTTGTGATGAAATTTTTAAACCATACCCATGATTAAAAAAAGTCTTTATTTTTTTTTTAAATAGTGCATAATTTTCATAATAATTATACTCATTTAGATCGTAAGTTAATAAGCTTTAGTGTATTTATTTATAAAAAAAAATAATGGTTAGAATATTATGTTTATTAAGATGTTTTTAGATAGAGCGTTCTATTTATTCTGTGTACATTTTATATATAAATGGTTTATTAGAGGCTATCATATGTAAATACCTCTCGTTTTTTTTTTAATTTAATTTCATCAGGTGTTCTTAGATCTTTATTATCTGTGGTTAGACTATCGTGAAAGTATAATTGACATAATGTTTTATTAACTTTGAACATTCAATGTTAGTATTACATTAATTCACTTATATTTACATAAAGGGCTTGAATGTACCAAAATTGGATGGGGGTTGGGAATATTTATTGAGTTTGATTCTGTTACAGTGATATATTTATTGCATTTACTGGTGCCATTACACAATGGTACAATTTCAAATGATGTTGCCAACAACACGACGTACATTAATGAATGTACAGTAGAAAGAAAGGGGTGTCTGTTAAAAAATGCAAGTCAATATTGCAACATGAAACAAGACTTGTTATATACATTCTTAAAGCAAGCTCAATTCTTTACACTTTTTCTATATGTCTGTCTGTTGAATGAATAATTTCTTATGTATTATAATGATTAAGTAATTAGATCATTTTCAAAGCACTTTAATATTTAAATAATTTTAGAAATTTCAAATCTTTTTTTTATCTCTTTCAATTTCCATTATCTATAGTGCTCTTGATTTTGGCTTGCGAGTGTATTGTATGATTTTGTCTGTTTATGAAAAATTTGGTTAATCTTTAAATAGATGGTTTTTAACTAAAGTTTTACAGTTGGTTACAGTACAAAATAAATATTTTATACTTTAAGTAATTGTGATATGACAAAAACATTTTGTAACATCTATAAACTTTATTCATTGCTGTTCATCTTAATAGTGCTGTATTGCTTGGTAATTCACCAAGACCTGTTTGATAATTTGTTATCATCTTCAATTATTTACTAAAGTAATATTTTTATATGCAGAACATTGTCAACACGGTTTAAATGTTAAATTTATTGCCCGGTGGTCTGCGGAGCGATATTTCTAAAAATATCTCTTGGGCTTTTGATAGAACTATTTTGAAATAGTAACACTCTGTAAAGATCATTTACAATCACTTCAATTGTATTTTTTGTCTATTCTTTAACTATATAAATAATTTCGTTGGCAATGATCGTTTGGTTTATTTAATTATTTCCGCTTTGGAGATATTTCAAACATTCAAACTAATTGCTATAGACTAAAGATTAGCAATGAATCCACATAAAATTATATTTATTGACATTAACAATGAATTTCGATTACGCAACACACTGACACCAATGACATAATTTTGTCTTGTCTATGGATTTGGACTACATGATTTTTTTTTATTGCGTAACGCTGCTTATTGTACATATTTTTATACAGGGTTATTAGTTTTACTAATTAGAAGAGGACCGCTGCGAAACCTGAAATGTTTAATCATGCAATGAAGCTCAAAACAACGTTTTATAATACTCTATAATGCAATATGGTTATTGAAATTGTTTGCTGTGTTGATGTGAATATTTTTCTGTCCTTTTAAATGTAATCAGGTGTAGTTTAGATTGCTGTCTGTAGATATAGTGTGAAGCGAATATCTGAATGGGATAGAGCGGTTGGTCGACAGTGGTCGGTAAAGTGCAAGGCAGGGCATGTAGTTCATAGTGAGCAATATGGGTCTCAATATAGCGACTAAGTCGAGGCTATGTGATAGGCATCTGTTATGCTTCGGTTGCATGGAATATTCTGAACGCTGATTTGTTTATATACTACTTTATATTTTTTGTACGCATGATCGGCGAGAACATTCCAATAAAATGTAATTTAAATCATTCAAGTCGAAGCATTTTTATTTGACACCTGTCATGCGTGATTCGATAGTTTTTATTTTCAACTGGCAACATCATGTATGTAACTGAAAGAAGTTTTCTTATTATCAGTATTCCGTTTTAAT
The DNA here is from genome assembly GCA_018247935.1 of Trogonoptera brookiana. Lineage (NCBI taxonomy): Eukaryota > Metazoa > Arthropoda > Insecta > Lepidoptera > Papilionidae > Trogonoptera > Trogonoptera brookiana. Next base: position 4,991 of record DWHS01000167.1, read on the forward strand.
TATATTTGGGATTTAATCAATATTTGATGGACAAATTAATTAATGAAATAAGTTTATGAGGAATATAATATATGAGGTTTTCTATTAAATCATGCATTCGTTCGTAGAGGTAAAACCGAGTGCTTTACCTAAAAGTTGTTAACATTTCAAAAACCTGTAAGGTAATAAAAGTAAATTATCGCTGGGTTATATTCTAATATGATTTAAGCATGCGTTCAATTTGATACAAGTGTTGCCATAAAACAAAAAGTCACAAGCGTCACATATTCCACGAAACCGAGGTAGTTTTATTGATACATTAAGGTGCCAATTTTATGATTGCCTAATGAATGTTGGTAAATATCAAGGTCTGATTACTTGATAATTATTGGATCTGTAAATCGATTTGAATGAAATTAAGATCTTCGGAGGCTGAGTAGTTTATCTTTAGATGTACATTACAAACTTTGTACATTAGGCGATGATATACACTCGTGTTAATGTATGCTAGAGTGTTGACAATATCTTTTGGAATTTCTATATATTTTGTATACAGCCCGATATTTATTGTACAGTGTAATAAAATATTAATGCATGTATCTTTTGTTTCATTTGCGCGTAAAGAAAATGTAGCACACCCGTTTTGGTAACTGGAATATATTTGTGGAAATTGCGGAAATATTCGACTTGGTGATTTACGGGAAAAGCCTATGTTCAGCAGTAGACGTCTATCAGCTGATGATGATGGTATATTTGGCATATAAGTAATTTGAATTTTGTTGGCTCTGTAATTATAAAGCGAAATCGGGATTTTGCACTTTTTTATTTTGTACACAATGGGTTATGATACTACACCGCAGATAGTGATGTATGTCCATCCGGTATACTCTGGATCACAAACCATGGCAGCCGAAGCACCAGCATGTTGGTGTTGAGGTAGATTAATAATATAGGGTGCTAGCCAACAGGGTTTGAATTATATTACTACAGAATATTATACATTTAACAAAACGAAATCTTAAGGATTTTATTGCGTCTATATATTTCATCATTTTATTTCGACAATTAGGCTTAATTTGCAAATAATTCAATAAACGCGACAAAGTCTTTAAAAATTAGTCTCATTAAATAGACTACTACCGTTTGGACAGAGGTTTCTAAAGAGTTATTTTTTTGACTAAAAACTACCAAGCACATTGTGTTAATGTAGATTTTATTTGGGTTGTAGTTTGTAGTTTCGTCTATAACATTGTTATGGATATAAATTATTTTTAGACTATAATAATAATCTTAATACAATTATTTTTAATCTAAATCTGTTTCAGAAATTCACGTAAAAAATTATTAAACCATCACATTAAGCTACGCAATGACAACTAAATATAAAATATTATCATCTCAGCCAATGGAAATTAAAATACAAAGCAAACGCTAATATAAAAACATGGCCTAAAATAAAGGTTTTTCATTGTAGGAACTATTTTTCATGACTCAAGATTTATAGAGACAGTTTTTGTGAAGACAACCGAAATATTGTCCTAATTTTTAAGACCGTCCTGAGACGGCTGAAAATTCGAATCAAGTTGCTTATTTATTAACGTTTCTTTAAGCCTGTCAGACGCTTCGTTCTGTATTCAGAGCAAGTACTTAGTTTATAAATTCTCTTAACTGAGTACGATGACACTTTTTCAAGCTCAAAAATTAGTTTAAAAATATTGAATAAAACAGTAACCGGATTATTATTGTACGTTAATAGCCTATTTGACCTTAGTCCTTATTCGATATATCCTAAGATTCTTATACTTTAATAATTACTTATTGAGTCCCTACCTTTGTTACAAAGTTATGTTTTTACACTAGAAAAATCTATATTTTCAATTGTTTGTTTAATGTTATTAGTAATCTTTTTTTTTTATATTTATAGCTATTGAGATCTACTGTTAGATCATCAGCTAATTGCAATTTCGTTCGGTTTTAACTGTAACGTTGGTCATTAATGCTCTCTTCAATTCGGATCACGGATTCTGGAAAGAGATTTTAGCCATGTATATATATTTTAAAGTACGGATAGTTGTAAGTAGAATTAAGTAAAGTAAAAATTAAGAACAGGCCCTAGAATGAGTCTAAATTATAGGTATATAAAGTCGGAAGCCTGATAGGTCATTTGCTATGTGATTTAGAATATTAATTATATAAGCGTTAAATTTAAGGTCTTAATTATTTTCTTGAATGATTAATGATATTCGTTTCACCAGTCGTCATGAAACTAGTGTGCGAATTGGTAGTGAATTTGTTATGAAGAATATATCAATTATCTATTTTATTATCTTTAATCATTATATACTAAATAAAGAAAACAAAGGATTTTATTACACGAATATATCAAGTTCATAAGACCATTACGAAATTAAATTAGAACTTTATAATATTTATACAATTTATAATTTAGGATTGACATTTATTTTGTTATCATTTGGGCTTAGATGATGTTACATCATGTTTTTCATCACGGTAATAGTAGTATTGGCTATATATTTCTGATATAAAAAGATAAAATAAAATATAAATCAAGTAATAATTATTATAGATTTCTTTTCATCTGCGCGAATAAAATAATGCGTTTTGATAATAATCACTAGATCGAAAATAGAAATGTTCGAGTCTCGGTTTCCATTCTATTTTCTGGAATTATATCCACTGTTGGACAGAGGTCTCTTATAATACATGGAATTATAATAATTCCGATTATTAGAACTCTCAGCAGCGCAGGGCTAAAGTTATAGTGACTCTGTACAACAAATATCAATCAGAAACGCTCTATTATTAATCGTGTCCCCAGTGAATACAAAGTTACGATGTCTCTGATTTAATGGCTCTTCTTGTTCCCCCAATTCGGAATTTTCTCTGGAGATGTAGCCGTACACAAAAATAAAATGTCAAAATACAATTTTCTACTACATTAAAGATAGCGGAATCAGCAAATATCACTAAGTCTGCGGATCTTGTGACATTGATATCTGTAAGACACATTTGTTGGATGCGTGTATATAGATATACTTTCTGTACAAATTATTCCATATTCGATATGGATACATAATATTTTGTATATGGGATTTAACGATAAAATTGTTAAAACAAATTCATTTTGTATCTATAACTATTTATTTCGTTGATAGTTTTCGACTGCAGACATCGTACTGGAGGTAGGTCTCTTTTCTGATAGCAGGTCTCTCTTGCTGAATATTATGTTGCCAAACAGCAGTGTGCAAATATTACTATGTTCGAGTTTGAAAGGCGTTACAGATACTGAGATTACATGGTTATGAGATTTAACTTCTTATGCCTCAAGGCAACGGTGGTGAAGAGCTTCTGTTTTTTCTTGGCTTATTCCTTCTTAGTCTACTCCTACGACACGCTGAAGGTGAAAAGGTGGTGGGGACATTCCAACCTGTCTCGTAGATGAGTAATAATTTAATTGCAACATAGAAAATTTTGCTGTTATAGAAACTGGCAAAATCAACTGGCACAATTCCAGACACCAACTTCGCTTTAAATCACTCTATAAAATCCCTTAAATCGAAGCTTCGTAGCTAGAAGCTTATGATTATTTAAAGAAAAATAGAAATATAATCTTTTTTCTATTTGTTTTTGTGTTTTTATACTTCGATTATATTTCTTTCCATTTACGTTCAACCTCTAGTCGCCGTTAATATTTAATTATTGAGCAGTGAAGATATCGTAAAATTACTTAGAAACTTTAAAGGATTTTATGGTGTAATAATTAATTTCGTGTTTAATTAATGAAATGAATTCGTGCTTAAAATATCAAGATAGATAAAAGGCTTACAAACTTTATAATCATACGATAAATTAAAAATTGTAATAAAAGGGTTGTGAAAGAGAAAAAGGCAGTCAAAATGTATTATCCCCTTCGGAGTCGTTAACGGATACGTTATGATTGAAGCCGCGGTCCGTTCTCGTCATATTTTCTCCTTTTTTTAGTTACAGTAACGGTATATGTAACGAGTGAACTAAACTGAAATAGCGTTTTTTTTTATAAAAATTTCCTTGTTCAAAAATGTTATTTAAATGTTGATAGGTTACATATTATTATATGAAAAGGAAAAAGAGACAAGACGAGTAAGAAGTTTTACTGTTGGTGACAACTTTTTTTTCCAACATTACTTACTAAAGGTTTTTACAGAGCACCATAAGACGCCTCCTTATCGCCTTGTGATAATGTTAGGACATATTACCTCGGTAATTACACTAGCTACAACCAGTGGTGTGCTAATACAAACGTCAAACGGGAGTATTTATCTTCGTCGTCGTTTGAATATACTTGTCATTTAAATTCAAATCATGGCTTTTATGGAGAAAATCATGCCTTGTGATTTCTACAGTGATATCTCCATTTGTTCCCATGCAAACTGGTACAAAGTATTGTTTGCAAGCAGCTTTTAAGCGCTGCTGTGTTATCTACCTATTCAAATGATTTTCAACAACTAAGATATCTATTAATTAGTGTGAAAAAACCTAATTTTATAGATTTTATAGTGTTTATTTTGACTATGCTTTGTGAATATGATTTTAATTATATAAAATAAATCAAATATGATGTATACCACTATAGGACTTAAAAATATAGTAATTCGCCGTAAAGCATCCGAAACGTTTGGTTAATAAGTAGTTCAAATAAACACAAGAAATTATTTAAGATTTGTTTTAATTAAACGTGTAATATACGGGTAAATATAACGAAACTAAATATTAGGTAATGTTATAGTTATTTTCAAGTAAAGTATTCGAGCAAACTAATACATTTTGTGAAAAGAAAAATTGCTTATACAACGGCATATGTTACTTTCCACTCGAAAGATTACGCTCTTAGCACTTTGAAAACTCGAGTTGAAAGCGAGAAGCGATTTAGCTGCATTCAGTGAACTGAATAATCCAGTTGCAACACTATAGTGATCCGGCACGCCAGGCTTCTCATGGCTTGCCATTTAAACGTAAGTAGTACATTTACGAAGTACTACCAAAATGAATGAACGGATTACCAAAATTTACCGAGTGAGGCGTTTTAATAGATATTAAATTAAAAATGATTTTTTTTTAGTATTTATTGGTGGTAGGTTTCTTGATGAACCGACAACTCAATGCCAGCGTTGTGAAGGGATCCAGGATTACGCGCAGCATACGCCCTTAGAATTCCCAATGTGGGAGTCCGAGCGGCGAAATCTCTACTCTGGTCTACAGGATCAAATCATCTTATTCTACCTGTAGCAGTAGCGTCTGCATTTAAGGACAAAAGTACATCAACGGCGTTGGTATTCTGTGAAGTTCTTATATTACAGAAGGAGGTCGCTAGACGTAATCCGGAGAGGGCCGATTCCGCTCCGAGATAAATGCGTAAGGGCGATGGTAACGGAAGTCCTTACCCGTCAGCTCTATAATCTCGGGCTATTAAGAATAGGACTAAGGTGAGCGTTGCCTATCGTTGAAGGTAAGTAAAAGTGTCTTCGGGTTTCGCGGGCGTTAAGAGTGGAAGTTTTTATCGCTTAATAAGTGAAACCGCTTAAGATAGTAAAAACAACGTGGTTCCGTATCTGCCGTGGTTCAGCGATGGTGCTAACAAG
>DWHS01000168.1:0-10598 GCA_018247935.1 Trogonoptera brookiana
ATATACACTGCACCACATTGCGCTCGTCACCTTCGGACATAAGGTATTAATTCTCGTTACCTCAATAATTTTACTAGCTGTAACTCCCTTCAAACCGGAACACAGTAACTGTTTGGCGGCAGAAATAAGAGCAGTGGTACTCATCTAGACGGTTTCTGGAAACATAGACCTACCACGAGTAATCCTTAGGTTTTTTCGTTAAGATTAAAATGAATGACGTAGTTCATATGCAAGATTCACTCTTTCAGAGTTATATGACAAGCAATCTGTATTCGGGGTTTAAAAATGCCATTGAAATAGCTTCATGCTTATAAACAAAAATAATTGACTTTAGAATTATTAAGAAATCTTCGAGATCTATAACGATCATATATCACATATCATTCTGACTAATATTGAAATATCTAAAGTGAGTTTGTTTGGAATCCTTTCACACCTATTCCACTGAATTGAATATATTTAATTTTACTTTTAATAGACTCGACCGTGGAGCTAGTTACAAGGTACTTTGTCTTCATAAAAAAAAAATGCTAACTTATATACTATCAGCTGCTAAGAATCGAAATACTGACACCCATTTTTCCTCGTTGTAAGAAAAAAACTAGAATAAAGAGTTGCAATTCTTAAAAAACAAAATCAAGTATTTAACACCGGCAAACATTTCGAATAATTTTATTTAATCTTTTTATTTGTTTTATTTTGAATACAACCGCGCCGACCGCTCTGTAGCAAGATTCGGGCTCCGAGAAAGTAAAATATACAAAAAGTCGTCCGGTGAGTTTCTCCCGCCAAAACTGGTGTCACTGACCGGGTGACATTCTACAATACAAACGCAATATGTTAGAACTCTGCCTACCTCCTCGTGGAAGGGTTTATTCTAACCAGCTACCACACTTGTGTTGTAAATCTGCCGCCATAATCAATAATGGTTCCGGCAATCAAAATATAAGAGCCAATATTCTTCGCGAACACGCTCCACCATTCGCGCCCTCATAACCACTTAACATCAAGTGAAATTGAGGCCAATTGACAGCCACTGAAGATAAAAAAAAACTAAGAGATAACTCAGTAATAGTTTAATTTATAATGATAAAATAAACATTGACCTAATATTTAATAACTACTTTGATTTTTTTATTCCAAGAACCGACAACGAATACTTTCCCACACGCCTGTAATAATATGGCATTAGTTAGAATGATATACACTGCACCACGTTGTGTACGTCAACTTGGGACAAGATGTTAAGGTCCATTACACGACTAGCTATAACGCCCTTCGAAATGGAACTGCCTAGACGGTCTTAGGAAACAGAAACTTACCACCATTAACTTATTATTGAAACACAAGTACGTCTAAACATAAACCATTTAACAAAACTCCGATAACTGGTTTTTAACCGACGACGTAACTATCTAAATAGTTAACGAACAGGATTTTAAATACAAGGATATAAAATTACTGGTAATGAAATAATATTTCTAACCAGATTACACGTAATAGATTCTGACTTAATACTTTTCATGAACACGGTTGCCATAATACGAATGTAAAGTCTTCACATGATTATTATCAAGAAAAAAGCTTGTATTTAACAAATTTCGTTATTTAATAAATAACACCACTCTGTCATTCGTTTTATCTTGCCAATTGATGGATGTCCACAGCTGGACATACTTCTCTAACTTATTCCACATGATCTTGCGCTGTTTGAGTCTGATGTCTTAATAAGATTCTTGTGATATCTATCCACCTAATGTTGGATCTGGTAGTTTATCGCTTTAATCATTACACATACATCCATTTATACCACGAGCTATATGACAAAGCATTACCAATACCACTTCAGCCTCACGACTCCTAGGTACATGTAGATAACACCGGTTCTTCTACAAATTCATTTCTAGCATACTCGGAGCATCGCCACCTCCATCGCCAGCTGTGACACTCAGAGCTTTTTTACGAAGCCCATATTGATGGACCTTGTTAAGATAACTTTAAAGATTAATAATAAGTTATTCAAATATTTGAATGTTAAGAAATCTCGCCTAATACAAAGAAGTATTCGAAACGAAGCGGGCACGCTCGAAGCCCGCATTCCGATACAAGCGTGCCACTTGCGTGACATTTGCATTAACTACAGGACCCACATATACATATATGGAAAACACTAACCGTCGTTACAAACTCTATTACACAGGTTATAGGATTCAAATCTACTGTTTTAATTAATTGGCTAACGACACAAATAAATTTAGCGCATCGCGTTGATTTAACAAGTACACGATCGAATTAATTATAATAAATTAAGGCCCCGCTATATATATACAGGAATCTATGCGCATTCATAATGCTTATGTATATAACTTAAACAATCCAAACATTAAACCATCAAAGAAATAAAAGGACTCTTAGTTATAAACTTTACACATTTTATATAATTGAAATAATGGATTTCTCTCCTTACTTTTAAGGAAGATATATAATATAACTTTAATAATCATATCTTATATAAAAATTCTATAAATAGAATAATGACAATGTGTAGTCTATATAATCCGAAAGTTATTTTAGTTACATCCAGTTCACACGCAATTAAGTAAGTCGTTTTAATTAATAAGTGAATAAAAAAAAAAGTTCTATGTAACACGTAACACGGCTGCGACATTGTTACACAACTACCACGCATGCTTGAGCAAAACTTGTCTATACATAATATGCTTACTAACCGTATAGAAAATTCCATTTCAGCCCAATGTTATAAATTAGACTTTATATCATTACTATTAAGATTCGCTTTTGTATTTCTCTAAGCATGTTCCTGATAATTATATTGTGATTAAATAGCTATTAAAACCTTAATGCAAATCGCTTTAAATTACAATACTCGATGTACTTGTTGATTTGCGAGTATATGTACACATACATTAGAAAATAAAGTTAAAACAGAAGGGATTCATACAGGTATTATCTATCAGTCTATCAAGGACGTAGAGAAGCAGGAGTACATGGGCCTGGAACGTTGACTACAGGAAAAGAGAATCAAGTCACAAACTAAATGCATATTAATGCACATACATATTTAGCGTATTCGTAAATCTAGAACATAGCGGTTTTGATATTTATACCATTCACTCATGTTATAACCGAATTTGATCATGGCTGTTATGTTATTTCTCCATCTGTGTATATTAATATTCGCATAAGAAGGTAAAAAGAGATTTGATTTAAAATGACTGGGAGTAAATCGCTATAACATCCGAATTCATTCCTTAAACGGCCAGCATATGATGTAAAGCTGACCCGAAGCCTCCCTTTCAAATGATCTCATTGAGTCCGCCATTTACTTCCTTTTTTTGTTTCACGTGGGTATAATGCCTTCGCCCATAATGTAAGCAAAGACATTCTGTATTGAACTCATAGTACCAAGCTTTCGTAACCCATGGGCACACATCCGAGCATAAGATTTAGGAGATTTGTAACCTTTATAGTGTCGTACTATAATTTAATATTGTAAAACTAAGCAAATTGATAGTATCTCCATTAAAATGATGTTTCTTCAGCTTTGAACAATCAAACACAAGTCTGTCATCACAGAGTGGCAAGATTTACTTCTGCATGTAATTGGATTGTTCAATAACTAACGCAACTTGGTTAAGCAAATTCTTCAGAGTCCTATTCAAGAATTATACAATTTCACGGCGGGCCGCGACTTAGCAACCCGTGAACTAAAATAAATGTACGATTTCACGTAGCACTAACATTTTTATTATAATGCTAAGCTATCGAAACGTACAGCTCAAACAAATGTTTATTTATATGTATATCTATTAAAATCTCTTTTTTTACTAGCAAAACATTCGTGTAAGTCATACGCCTGTTTAACAATAAATAGTAAAAACATTTACATAGCTGTCATTGCTATGAGATCAAAGATTTTAAATCTCGTTATCCGCACTAACTTTTACTACAACCTTTCAAACCAAACCAGTCATTGTTTATATACTGACATCAATATCGAATACCTCGTTACCAATAGTGAATGACACCTATACAAGAAACAATGGAAAGAATAAGATAAAAACGAAATATTTAGCTTTTAATGATTAACACTGTATTAACATCTTTCACTCAAAATTATATCCTCCAGTTAGAAGAATGACAAAATCAATTGAAAAAAGCTGTCATGTCTGACTCTATTAAATTACAATAAAACAATTGTTATAAAAGTAATAAGGGCGACTACAAATAGTACTTACAACTCATGAATTATTATATTTAATCAATCTTTGACAAGAAATCCATAAATTGATTGATTTACAAACAACTTAGGCTCGACCAGCAATAACTTAGTTGAAGCTGTACTTAAACATCACTGTTTAAGCAACAAATTATAAATGTTATTCATTTGCAGAAACTCGATTTAGAACACACAGTTTGTATTTAATCAACACAGTAAATAGACCACTCATAAATCAAGTGAAAAATATCTTTTAACATTACTACCAATTTATCATTGCCTCAACAATGGCTTAGTCACGATATTTTCGCGCTTTCTCATTCTCGTACAAGTAAAATTGATTAATTTTCTTAACAAAAATATGCGTTGATTGCTTTTATTATTATTCTGTTTGAATAGCAACTCGTCTAATAGTCACAACAATTAACTCTAACTGGTTGTTAACCACAAGAAATAACGTGAAGACACACATTCATTTTTAGATTCTTGGTGGTAGATAACAAGTAAGCACGATTGTCTAAATGATTTTCCAGAGTAATGAAGAACAATACTGAAGTCCAAACGTCCCTTACAAGTCAGCACCTTTGCTTACATATAGCAAGTCTTGCGAATGACATGGTACATACAAATAAACCCTGTATATTGTTGTGTTAATATCTAGCATAGGCATATAGGCATAGCACATTTGTTTCAGCTACGGTTGTATGTTTTACGCTTTCAAAAGTCATAGAAACTGAGAAAGTTTTTACCAAACATGGAAATCGCCTTTATTTTTAACAATAACATACGAGTTTATTACGCATGTGTTGTACTGTAGCCGACAGTAAAATTATCTAAAAAAATATTAATTTAATAAATTTTAACAGTTTTAACAGCATTAAGATACAATATCTCAATGTTTTATTTCGATAGCGAAGTCACTACGCTACGACACGAGCTTAATTGTATATTAAATATATTATAAAATGATTTGAGGATAATAAAATATTAGTTGTTATTGTAAAACGCAAAAAATAAACTACCAGTAGAAATGTTATTTATCAGTCAAACTATATCTTCATTTAAAAATCATTGAAGTAGTCATTAAAAAAATAATATGTCTATTGCAATATGATGAATTGAACGAAATATTTATCAACTTTTCACATATACGGAATATATTTCACCTCCCGTTATATTCGTAAGCTCACTTCGTAACTTCGATTTATTACCGTGTAACGATAAAACCGCTAGTCAAGGTCCGTTGTCAAGTTAATCCGTTACGTAGTTAATTGAAACAAGAAAACTACACGGCATGCTCATTTATTTTGTGGCACGCGCCAACTCTTGATATGGAGATGTCTATTTATAACGGCAAGTCTTTTTTATTTTCAATTAAATGGTAAAGTCACCAAAAGACACCCTGCTTCTGGGATTAAAGTCATATTGGATTTGTACCAAGTGAAATCACCTCGATAGGCATACTCTATGCGTTGCGAAGGGTCTCGATATGCTCCTACCAATTGCTGACCACTTCCTTTATATTTTTAGTAAGATATTGAGGACCTTTGCTTCAAAGCCCGCCAACTCGAAGATAACTGAAGTTACTACAATTTATACAGTTTTTCATCGCTTTTAATCCCGAAAATACACTATGTAACAATACAAATGGTTATTTTTAAAAAAAACTACCTTCTTAATATTCGCATTTCTGAGATTCAGGTCTTACACCCAACGAAAAAGTCATGACTATATACTACGCAGGCCAAATACGGGTTAATAGATAAAAATGGTTAGGTGTATATCGGGCAAAACTAATTTTTTTTCGAGAAATTACCATTGATAAATTCAAAGTCAGTATTGACTATGAGGTTATTCAATATCAAGCGGTTATAATATCCAAAGAACCTCCAAAAGAGGGAACCTCCTAAACACGGAGTTTAAAAGTCCTCGTTCGTTAAAATAACCTTTAGTAAAAAAGTAACGTAAGTGAAAGTCGAAACCAAAACGAACAACTTTTTAAAAAGAAAAATAGTACGTACAAACGGACAAAAATACAAACATTCTTTTTTAATTTTTTTTTTCTATGAATATCGTATCGTATACACATTCATATCAATTAATAAGAAAAAGTCACTTTGATATCATAAACAGAAAATTTCTTAACCTATAATTTACGAAGTTTAAGCCTTTCATGGTTATGCCGTCATAACCTAAACTTACTTATTTATTAATAAACTTATATATTTTAAATATATATATGGAATATAAAGTAATAATAACAAGTCTTTACGGTCATAAATAACAAATGGAAGTACAACATTTACAAGCAAAGTAATCACAAGATGATACATTTGTGTACAGTGTTCACACATATAATATCAAATTAAACTAAATTAAACCTATAAATAGTAATGTATAACTATAAGAAACTTATTATTTTTAACTATAAATAAACTTTTCAATGCTCTACATATGTATATAAAATATATGTTTATATATGTATTGTCTCCTCGGTCAATGGTATTACAAACTGTTTCGAATCAGCATTGCAATTTTTTGTAAACTTCACTTCTTCGAGACCCAGTCCTCGTATATTCTGTCGACACGTAATATGAAATTCAATTTATTAATTTGTATCAAAGATTACTTTAGGCGTGCTATCATATCGTTCATTAAACCATATCACCAAAGTGTAACACCTTTAAAAACGATTCAGTGAGAAGCATAAGCGTTCGCGTGCCCAAGTGTAACAAATTATGAACGCCGTACATCTTACGTTCATCTCAGCGTAAAAAATCTTAACAGCTCATTATTGTACAGGCGAATTAACTCACTGCACAAACACGCACGGCCATAGAAGACAATTTTAGTCCTCGTCCAAAAAAATTAACGTACAAGTTCATCTCCATATAACGCGGTAGATAATTTCCTAGAAAGTGTCAAAAAAATACAGAGCCAGAGAAAAATGTTCCGAGTTGCGTTCCGAAATTTTATTCCCATTTTTTTATTTTACAAGATCATCTTAATTCTTATTAAAAATATAAACGTATGTTCAACAAGAAACTTATAATTTCAATTTAACTCTACTTGAAATAAATTTATTCGTCGTCACTTCTTGGTATAATTAACGGACAACTTTTTTTCCGGTAGAAAGATATCGCGTTCACTTTCAGAACGTTTTTCTTGCATCTCGTCTTCTCTTTTGAAAAATCCTAATTTTACTCAGACTTCTTATTCTTGCCAACAACATACATTTCTAAGTATAGAGCTTAAACATTTTATCAAGTCCTTATTAATTTTTCGACCTCTTATTTCGGAAAGGTCGGCAATAAAAAAAAATACTCAAGGCTGTTTATTCCCTTTTAATATGTTTTATGTAAAATGTAGATTTATAGTCCTGTGTTTTTGTTATTTTGTAATCTTGTCTCTTGTCTCTATGTTAGAGCGAAACCGTCTTATAGAATGCCCATGTAGGAGATCTACTTGTGAAATATCATCAATTTTGAGTAACAAAAAAGTTATTTACCTCCAAAGTTGCAAAGCAAAGTTGTAATTCCATGATTAAAGGGAACTTATAATATTTTCAAATAACGAAAAAACTATTTTAACCGGTGATCTAATGCATTTAAAGACTCGACTCCTTTGTAATAACATATTGCGTCATCATTCAAATATTGTGCCCCCATAACAAAAAAAACATAAAACTGTACGTAATGTTATCGGGAATCTTTTAGGCAACAAAAAATATAAACATCTATAAGTGGTAAGAACTTCATTTGTAAACATACATACATGCACGATTCGTTTGATCGTGCAATGAAATTCAAATCCAAGTTTTTTATTCGTGGTAAATTACGTTCATTATACTCCACAGCTTATTTTTATTCGACGAAGCGACGAGCGTGTATGACGATTACCTGATGGTAAATAATACGATTACCTGTAACATGCTCCTAGTTAACACTAGCCTAAATTATGCTCCTAGCTTTAAGACGTTTAAGTTTCGTTACCCTAGTGATTTCATTAGCTACAACGTCTTTCAAACCGAACACAATAATGTTTGCAAAATATTGTTTGGCGACTGCAATAGGCGCTGTGGTTATACTTAGACGGTTATGAACAACAGAATCCTACTACTAGTTATAAGAAATAATTTTAAATTCAACAGCTTTTACGAAATAATACAACTAATATTAATTTGAACTTTAGTAAGCTTAAAGATTAATTTTTAAGTGGAAGAACTTTAATCAGAAAAGTTGGATTGTTTCAAAAAAGAAAAGATCGAATTAGTCGCTAACAATTGTATTAAAATAAAGACAACAAACGCAGAAACCAAAGCAGAACGGGCCAAGGTTAAAAATTCTTTTGTGCGCACACAATGTGTTACATTGTGTGCAATACAGAAAGACACTGTGCAATAAGAATACGAGACTGAAAAAGAGCATTACATTTACCACACGCTTAATAGTTTAAGAAAGAAGCAGTAGAAGAAAAGTTATAATTTTTGAATTCTATTCTATTTATTAATACATTTTTAAGATTGTTCACTTTATAATAAATACAGGAATATTATCAGCACATATAAATCACGACGATGGCTCATCCTGATCAAGTCACAATCGTTGTGTTTCACAAGTATATTAAAGAATAGACTGTTTCTGACACCTGATCACTGGTAACAAGAACTCGCTAAAGGCATTAAGGCTTTCGCTATCTAAGAGCATTCTGGACGTTAAATAAAAAAGCCTTGAAAAAGATCCCTATTTTGCGACTAAAAGTATTTCGATAAAATTCCAATTACATTGTATAATGAAACTATTAATTTTTATAACACCTAGCCTAGATTTAAAGTTTTGTTACCCCAGTAATTTCATTAGTTACAATGCCCTTCTATCTGAAACTCAAAGCCTAGAAGATCGACAACAAAGTCCTACCACCTAGACCAAAAAATATTTCATTTTAACAATTTAGAAACTTTTCTATTAGTTTAGAATAACTTCTTTATGAAAACATAGAATTATAAACTTTTTAATCTGTTTTTAAACATCTTTGCTCTACAACTTCGTCTTAACGTTTTTTAACTGAATAGGAAGAAGTTAAACGCAATACTAATTGCAAAACTAAACCGAAGTGACGTCAAGCCGGTGTTGGCACATTGAATGCAAATATACGAAGACAGAGAAATTTATATTACAATTTATATTCATCTTGCGTATATTGAAGACTGTGACCGTAACTATAGAATCGCTTCGTATTTACATGATTAGAATAAAGCATATAATTGTTTAAACAGATTTATGAGCTATGTGTATATTTAAGCAGTAATATGCTCCACCCAAAGAGGTTGCAGAATTCATTGACCGTCGTCGAGCGTTCGCCCCGCGTGGGATTAAAGAAAAACAAATTATCTATAGGCTTCAGTCCAGCTCTAATGCCTTAGGAATAGAAATTATAATAGCATGCGGCAATAGTAAACTGAACTTGCAACAGCGACAATGAAAGAGGGTCACACGCGTGTTGAATCATGGCGGTTAAGTAAAGTAGTGCAGTATAACTGTGCCCCGAGATTTAATAAAAAAAAACCTGTCGATTTAATTTTATTTAAAAATTTTGGTAATTAATTAAAGCAGTTAGAAATTGTTAAAAAAATATAGTGAACTTTAACTCATAACCAAAAAAAACCTTAGCCGCTCCAAATCACCTCACTAATTTGTTTTAACATAATATTTTTTTGAATACATACAGTTTATACATTTCTATATTTGTAATTATTTAAATTACAGTACTTATTCATACAGTTCGTGGATATTATATACGTTTATTTTAATAAGAAAGTACCATAGTGCTTAAAATATAAGTTAATGTGTTAAAATTGGCTTTGACAAATGTATATAATGTAAAATCTTCGTATTGAATGTTTGTTAAACCAAAGCTAAAAACAAAAGTGGCTATGCAAGTAATTCTATTTTAAACTAAAATCAACACCTACGTCTGTGTTTATCTGCCACCAGGCTTATTATTTAAATGAATGGATAAGCGGCACCGACGCCATGTTATGCCGCATTCCTGCGAAAGCGTTACTTCCATAACACAGATATAACTCACTTGGCGTAATCCGCAATTTTTCTAACATTACACATTACTTAATAAACGTGTAGCTGTTTTCTTCACAAATAGAATTAAAATTGTACCGAAAAGCTTGCCTTATAGTTCTAAATCTTAATAGAACTACTCCGCATTTTACTTGATCCAAAATATTCAATAGCTTGATTAGTTTTCTGGGGATTTTTTCAAGAAGTACTTTTTAAAATTTATCTAAAACTTCCTTTTATTTATGATACATAACTATAAAAGCTTTAGAATTTCCTATTAACGC
>DWHS01000169.1:0-10575 GCA_018247935.1 Trogonoptera brookiana
CTATTGTTGCCTATATCAAAAAGTGGATTTTTTGACTGATGATGTCGATTGTGATCAATAAAAAAATAACTCTAGAACCATGAAAATAAAGTACTTCAGTTCAACTGCACAATAGAAAAGCACTGTACTATAGAAAAGACAGTTTTTCTATTTTTTTTCCTACTTTATAATTTTTTTTATGATTATCAATATTATAACAAGAACTACTACTTATACAGGCAAAACATTCCTATGTAGGATATTGTAACAGACTGTTAGGAAATGTATTATTCAGAACTATTGTTTGTACATAATTCAGCTCCGATTGCCGTAGCCACATTTTATCCAATTTCCTACCAATAGGAAATATTTATAATATTAAATATGACGTTTAATATGATAAATGGGTTGACGGTTTTATTATTAACTTAACTTGTACAAATACACTCTAAATATAACAAACTTTGCAGCGCCGTATTATTTTATTGGAAAATAATATAGTAAAGATAATGTATTATATTATCGTTGATAAACGTTATTGCTTAAACTAGTGTTATAAAGAATATTAAATATATCCTGAAATTATTTATCGTGATCAAAATAGCAAACCGGATAAAATGACTGTATCGCATTGAACTAATTTGTTGTAATGAGGATGTAACTACAACAATGCAACTGAAAACTGTCCAAACTCTAGTGCTTTTTGGTTAGTCTCGAAAAATTTAAACAGCATCTACTTTATTATACAATAATACAATGGGCTAGGTTAACATCAAAGTCACATAGTATTAAACGGTTGTAAGATCGAGGTTAGAAAAGCAATATCGCCGAAATTACTACTCCGGAATACAACCAGCGTTAAAGGACACGTGAATACTTATTACGCAATGGAGGTAGTTAAAATTGATTATAGAAGAGGAATTACTTAAGTACGTAGGCGTTATCATGTTTCAATTTAGATCAGAGACATGGGTAAGTCCAGCTTGCCCTACTAAAGCATCGGAGTGAACTCAAATAATAAATAAAAAGTGATACAAAGACGATGAATATAAAAGGGTAAAAATATATCGTACTATAATGTACTAGATATTTTTTTTTCAATCAATTTTTCAATATTTTCTGAACCATAAACTGGAAAACTGATTTCCGTTGCCGCGCTCTAGAATAATTTCAGCGTAAACTAGTTAATTATGTTTACTATAATTTCCATTTAATTAAGGAAGTTAATCTATTCAGGAAGTGAAGCATGAATATATGATCTGTCTCCATTATTTTCTATTGCATCTACATGTTAATTTATTCCATGTAACTATGAAACACCAACTTTAAATTTTTAATTTTCGATTCGTGTTCCTTTACAGGACACTATCCTGTATTAGATGTAACATCATCTGAATCTAGGTCTACTATATTCATAATTAAAATATTAATAAAAGTAATATTATTTATAGAAGCAGAGGTTACCATTAAACTTTTAAAATAATATATAACAGACAAAGAAGAAACCCTTTGTTAGCTTTTTAAATAATTAAACTAATTTCTTCCTTGCCTTCTTTCTTATGATTCAAATTATAACAGCCATTGTATTATGAAGACGAGGGAAGAAAAGACTTTTTACTTTTCTTTTCCTTCATTACTCATTGAGGCGTTGTTAATCGACGTTACTTTCAAAGGCGGTATCCATGGTATTAAAAATAAATACAATATCACGAATAGATTGTACATGATGATCTATAAAACATTAAATTAATAGCACGATAAGATGTGATATCAGTTATAAATTGAAACGTAAGTTTTCACAAAACTATCCCAGATAAATAGCAGATAGCTCAAAACGTAAACTTTTATGAATGTTGGTTTTATAACTAAAAGTACAACATTGGTGATAAAAGTTATCAATACAACTTTTTAGACAAAGGCCATGCGAAAGTCTAAAGTCTCTAATTTGTAGACCAGGGCACCTAATTTTGCCATCAACCAGCCTGCATATTACACAACATTACTGTAATAATATTTAAGATGGAAAAGGTTTCCGGTGTTATTACTTCTTTAAATAACGAGCACAACAGTATATTTTAAGCAAAGTCGTTATGAATGTTTTAATAAAGATTACATAAAAAATATCCATCCATCACATCCAATTTCACTAGCTTAAAATAGTAGCTGAACCAGTATCGAATCATTATGTGTGACTGATATTAGGTTCCAACTTTATACAGCTTTTACTTCGGCTGGTGTAAAAATAAAAAAAGATGTACGGCAATCGGCGTTTGATAAAATTGCTCGCAACCGGTTTTTTCACCCTTTGAAACATTAAAGCGAATGTTACCTAAATTAATTCTGGTTCGTCGTACCACTGTAGTTTTGTACAATTTTATATTTCCTTTTACAGCAATGTATGAATATAGTGCAATACGTTTTATATTCATTAAAACTTCACGTATGATTATTAACTATAAACTAAAAACTAAAAAGTTATATGTAAAACAATGTTTTAATTTGTATACTATTCTTTCGCAATGAATTATTATAGCAACACTTAAAATTTACTTTTAATTACACATTGATGGCAAACTAACAACCTTATGATTTAAAAATAGTTGAATGAAATGACATGTACCATATCAAGTGGAATAAATAAAGCAATAACTTCATATCTCCTCATAATAAAAAAACTAAGTAACATTCACAGGGAAGTGGATAGCAAATGCCATCTCTGTTTACTCCGAATGTGATATCAAACGGAAAAGTTTATTTAAATGAAAGCTTTTTCATTAGTCAAGCGTAAACAAGATATTGCACAACACTGTTTACGTATCGGAAGGACATTAAGTTGTTTAATGTATCCGTGGGGACATTTGCGAAGATAGCATCGCAATGCGTTTCGCAATTACATTCTCTTTGTGCCTCTGCCCCATATCCAATACATACGCTCTGCGTTAAAGCACCTGTATTGATTTTTCATGTATTGATTTAAACATTTCCAGTATTAGCCCCATGTACTAGATTTTCATCCCCCGGTACTTCTTTAAATAGACGATAATGTAAAGGTAATTTTAAAGAATAGTTATAGAAATAAATTTAAATTCAATATTGTTAACCAAGAAATACATATGCCATTAAAAATGGTCATGCTTTATAAACATAAGCATTTACGCGCTAAACGACATTATGAAGGCCATTCAGTTTTTTTAGTTATACCTATTGTGTTTGCAAAAAAAGTTTGAGTGAATTAATGGACACTATTTTAGTCCGGTCGCTAACATATTCGACATTGACAGTTGTGGCATTCGGTTTGCGTTTAATTTTTTCGTAAAACTAAAAGGTTTTTAAGCGAAGTCAATCATGATTTATTCCATACCCTTGAACTCTTTAACATAAATCGATGAAAAGAAAAACTCCCAGATGTAGAATAATAAACTAAATGGTTAAATGCCACTACTATGTGTATCATATATAATGTGAATACATTGAAAAAGGCCTTTATTAGATGGACTGCCACAAACTGAAAATTTAATTGTCCATATTGACCTCTTTAATATACTAATTTGGTATAATTAAGGGTAGTTACTGCTTTACCATGCACTAAAAGCTTTTTTGACCACAAAACAATCACACTGCCATTTATTCTTTTTTATATCAATAGTTAATTTTAGATAACATAATGCAATATGTTTCAAACAATCATTAACAGTTTTAATGTGATTGTACAATTTCAAATAAATTATTGTAACCATTTCATGAGATCGTATTTTATGAGAAGTTTGAGCAACCTGTAGTTAAGTGTTATTTAGTTAAAGTATACTTACCTGTTCACTGGTAACATTTCAAAGCTGGCGCGTATATAAGAGCACTCTCCTCAGACGAAAGCTCTTTAAACGTATATGCTAATTAATTGTAAAAAGGTGTCTTGAAGTAAACCACAAAACCACGTATTTTTATTTGTTTAGAAATGCAATTTTCTTATAATGACGCATTTGCGAACAAGTCTTCGTAGTCATTTATCGTACAACAGCATTTCTTTAACAATTTAAGAAAAATATCTACAATGAAAATAAGCTAAACGCATAAGCATAAAAAATGTTATTAAGACGAAAATTCTCCATGTTACTAATTGTGATGTACTTAATATATACATGTAACAAGTAGAAAAATAATATTGATGTATTAACATTTTTATATCACTTTAGAAATAAATAAATTTTATGAGACGGGTATCATAACAATATGCTTAAAATATTTGATGTAAACATTTAATGGAGCGAGGAAACCAAAGCTCCTATTATTATCGAATATCTGTGCAAATAAGTTACCGAACAATATCATATTTATTTTCAAAAATAGAGAAGCGGTACATTATTCTTGCGAATGTTCGGTCTGAAAACTATCCTATTCTGACGATGCCAAATTATAACCGCATTGCGCTTTGGAGAAATACGATTATTCGATGTTTCGTTCAATATGCTATTTATAAAAATAACACACCGACAATTGTAATTATTACCATATAATATTTATAATTATACTATATAACTATTCTGATTTACTCCATATTGGCCCACCATGCCATGCGAACATCAAACCGAAATAAATTGGTTTCGTAATTCTCTTTACTCAGATATTAATTAAATTTGGGCATAAGCTTTTGTTTACTTTATCCGATTCTCCATTTGAACGCTATATTATTTAAGAACATCTAATAGTGTGGAAAATTATACAAAAGCTAAAATTAAACCAAAAAAAAATAACCAATTCTGAAAGAGCAACCATTTGTCTTTACAAAGACAAATAATTCCCACGTATCATACACATATATCGAAGACAATATTTCACCTTCCCAATTTTAAGTTATATGTAAATGTAAAAGAAGCAAACAAATTATTATAAATTAACCAAAGGCCACGATGTTTTAAAGAAAACGGAAATAATTTTTAATCTATCTATTTTTTCCATGATATTTATTCTATTCATGTATACAAAAATAACGTTGCATCATATTCTTTTAAGACAACCCGTTAGATATAAAAAGGAAGAAAGTCAGGTTTTGATTTTTTTTTACATTGTATCGCATAACTATCCTCTCGGGGGGAAAGACAGGTTATCACACACTTTACGCCAATTATAACCTTCGCTGCTGTAGTAGTAGACTCGTTACCGACAATCTTTACTTTAAATAAATTATAACAAATTATTTATACCCGATTAATAATCCCTTTTTAATTCTTGATCGAAGATCCTAGCACTTATGTAACGTCATTCTGAACAGTGAAGTAATTACATACCGCAGCAGAGCCATGAAGAATATCCTCAAAACAATTTTAATTATACGGTTTTAATTGAGCCAAGGATTAAACAAGGTTTGAAAACTAAAGCCAACCGGGATTAACGACCTGCGTCTGATATAAACATAATTGATTACGTGAAACAGCGGCCATGTTTTAATCAACTTCATGTTTCTAAACATGTTTTAATCGCAAAATATTTGTTGACATCTAATTTATTCAATTCAAATAGGTCCAGTAGTCTTTTTTTTATATAAGCGTAGAGACGAGAACATTCACTTAGTGTAGTTGTCATCCCTTTGAGACATAAATTGTTAAGCCATTAATATAACAATACCTTAAAATAGGAAATCGTTTACTTTAAACCAATCATTTCATTCATGAGTACATATTTTTAGTAGCAAATTTTAACAGTTTAATGTGTTCGTTAATATTCCTAACTTAAAACTTAACCTCTTATATAGAAGTTAGAGAAAACGGGTAAGGATGACATTACCACTAAAAGAGCATTAAAATTTAGTACCACTGTCAACCAATAACAAAAAAGAGTTTTCGAAATTTTTGTTAAAAGTATGACGAGACAAGGTGATCTATTTTTATATTAATTCATACCGCCCAGTTGGTCCTTTTATACGTGGAAGTAATACTGTTTTATTTCATATCTGTTAATAACTTCTGTTGCAAGTTTCCTTTTCCAGAACCCATAAATTTTCGGTATGAACTTTTTTATAAACTATTATTTTTACCACCCTTGCGGGAGCGTCACTTATTTAGAGTAAATTTAAGTTCATATTGTAATTTGTTAATTATTCCGCTAAGGTGTTTTTATATTCAAGCAAATAGATATTCCAAACGGTCGAGCGTTTAATTACAATATATCTATTAATTATAGTAAATATTTCTCTCACTATATTGAAACAAAGCAATATATAAGAAGTTAATAATTATTTTCATTAAACCGTCATCGAAGCGAATATGCACAATTAAAATTCTCTACGAGAATAGTTTGAAAGTAGTTCACAGCGTTCGTTCAATATTTTGCACAACTCAACTGATTGTTAAACAGGGTTGAATTAAAATTTCAAAACACTTTTCCCCGAAGCAAAAGCTTTTAAATCTACTGAGGCAACGAGACTTAAGATCTTATGTCTCAAGGCGGCGACCACAATGTGGTGCAGTGTACGTCATCTTAAAAAGCGTCGCATTACTATGGGCAAGTGTAACATCAGAAACCTCCACGCCTTGTCGCTTCGCCGGAAAAAAGTTCTCTCTTAAGGTTTTATTAAAATATACAAAAACCAGATCAAAAACATTTTACGTTAATGAAGAACGATATACACGTTTTAAATTTATAACGTCTCTCTTCCCTAGGGAATAAATGAAGTGACAGTTTTTTTTTTAAACTGTTGTTTTATGTGGTTATGTATTATGTATGTTTTTGGTATGCAATGAATACAACTCAAATAAGTAATGACACATTGTTCGTTTTTACAGAAAAAAAAATATGTTAAATTCTCAATAAGGACATGCTTCCATACTCCAAAAAACTAAATCAATTTTGATGAAATTCTGAAAAAAAATAACCTAAAGGCATATACTTAGGTTACGCTGCCAAGAAAATATAACATGAATACATAAGGAACGATACTTTGTACATACCCATGGCGCAATGGCTAACTGCTTCCTCTATGACACTAAAGAACCAGGATCAATTTCTAGGATACATAAGTGATACAATTGAATGTTTGATGGTAATAAAACATTTCAAAACTAATTAGCTAACTAGTTATTGTTAATCTGCTAAGGACGCTTCAACTAATATTTCTCATGTTAGAAGATCGTGTGTATGTAACTTTTTGGTATATTTTATATAAGTTTTCTATATATTATGTCAAATCTACATAGACATATCTTCGGAAATTACTGTAATAATCAATAATTAAATAAAGAGAACTTAAGAGTAAAAAAAATAGGTATAGCTGACGGGGTGTACCAAGAGTAAATATTTAAGCTAGACACAAACGCCGCTCCAAGACTGTTTGTCTTGTATACCGCGACTCGTAATGGCTGTAGGGTTGTTTACATTTCACTACAGAATTTGGAATAACCTTGTTAACATTCTCATATTTTCATGGAGGGTTGTTACATGTTCATATATCATATAACAATTATTATTCTTCCAGTTTGTTTACTTGTATATAGCTAGCTCTCTTTTGATCTTAGTCTTTATAAGTATTTGAAAGTACGCTGCATTCAAAAAAATTATTACAGACATGATATTTGTCAGAAATAAATAGACTTTATTTTTCTATTCATTTATTATCTCCGGCTACCTGTTTGTACATTAGTAACTACAAATTACGTAAAAACATAGATCTACACATAAATTTCTTCGTAGTGATAAATATATCAAGATACAACCATAGGTTCACAGTGATGTATGAAACTTATCCAAATTACAATATCATTAGTGATAGATTGCATATTTACTAAATGTCACATCTATATTTGTTATCAGGAAGAAAACAACGTAACAACTGAATGTAATTTGATTAATATATATTCTATTTAGAAGCTTTGGGAGTAAAGTTTTTATTTAAAATATTAAGTCTCTTATTTCTTATAAATCCATAAGCTAGAATCTACAACCAATATATTTTTACTTAGATATAAATTGAAAATTTAAAAAAAGAGGAAAGAGAATTTTATTATATTGTCATAGAATATTTATTGGCACTTGTTTCAGGGTTTATCTACTGATGATTATGATTAGAATTAGGATTGATGTATATGCTTATACTAAAAAGACTAAGAAGGAAGACGTGATCTGCATTTTGAAATATATTGCATATTAATATTACCTCATAATGCATTTACAGTATTTATGCCACATAACACGTCACATTTTCAGAGATTAAAAAAAATATTAATACTGAGAATTTTTTATACTTTTATAAGTATAAAGCTGTACGTTTGTAAAACTCGTGATGATAAATGTGAGTGAAAATGTGGCGTACTGTGTGAGCAACTTTATGCCTTCATTCATTATATTATTTACTACACATAAATACATCGATGACGTCACCGTCTCAATATTGCTAATCCACATAAAAATAATACTCCTCTCCCTATACATTGACGTGCATAAGTCAACTCAGTAAGATATTTACACATTATTTACAAATAATTTACAGAGTCAATTGCATAGTCTATTTGTACTTATTTCATACAACATGACGTTTAAATTTATCACAAAGCGCACCTTACCCCGCACGCAGCCGACCACGTTTATCTGAAACAAGAGAAATATTAGCGTTTTAAACCAAAAGATATTATTTATTTATAAATAACTAACCTAACGAACTAAACGAATTAAGTTGACAAGAAAAATCAAGTTTAACAAACAATTTATATGAATTATGTCAGATAAGAAAGTATAAAACTGTTTTAATAACAACGCCAACAGCATTAACTAAAGTAAAATTAGTCCTAGTTTAATTTACCAATTTTTATTAATAATAGAAATCTTATATGAACCAAATTATACATAAATTACTTACTTTTGTGCTACGTAAGAAGAGAGTCATATTCAAAAGGTGTTGGGTCGGCTGCTCTCAAGTGTCACCATAATACACCTCCAGATATATTTGACACCTCTATTTGATTTTCTGTATCCACTGGCCGAGGATGTCGTCTTCTAAAGCGTAGCCGAAAACTCGCCCAAAGAATCAACGACATTATAATCAGAGTCGTAACAGCGGCTATACCGAAATATTGGGCATAATTTGAGTGTCCGACTTGGTACAATGAATATTCTTGCTTATCGTTGGGGTTCGCTGTATAAGCATCGTTTACCATATTTTCTGCGTTAAGTTTGCTCGTTGTAAATATATCTGGAGCCGGAAGTTTTGATAATATAGGAGTATTTAATCTTTTTCCTGAAAATATCTTGCTGCTAATATTTGTAGTATTACTATAATATAAAGGTTTCGATGTTCTACTTGATATAGAAGCGACCGTATCCATATCCAAAAATCGTCGGTCCGTATGTAATTGATCAATTTGATTTTTATTTTTACCAAAATCATTTTCTAGCTGTGTACCTTTTGTAACGGAAGACACATTTAAATTTTCATCCCAAGGTATTTCATAAAATCTTCCAGAGTTATTAAATTTTTCATTTATTATTGCGTCATGTCTTTTATTGTTACTCAATGGCATAATTTGGCTTATTTTAGGTAAGATTTCATAACTGCTATTTATTTTATTAGATATGTTAAAAGTATCATGTCTTAAATAACCTTTTTCTGTTTTGTTGTTTAGATATCCATAGTATCTTAATAGTTTATTAATCATTTCAGTGCTATACAAACTTACAGGCGGTAAACTTTCATTTATAGTAAAAGTTTCTTGGAACGTACAATTGTACTTTATTAAATCAGCTTGATGTTCTGAAGTTGAAAAATAACATGTCTCTCCATCAGACAAACTTTTATTCCAATTCATCCAATCGTTCAACCAAAGTTCTTTACTACAATTTATGTTATTACCGTGTAATCTGAGAGTTTTCAACTGTACAAGATAAAAAAGCAAATCGTTTCTTATTTCTTTGAGATTATTCAATCTTAAATCTAAATACTGCAAACGAGAAAATGCAGCTAATGCTGCAGAATCGGCCAATAATTGCCTTGCTAAACCCGGACTTGATTGTAAGTGAAGCATTTGAATGCTTTCAGGCGACGACATTGGAAATGAACCAAGTTCTTCAGGCACGGAAACATTTAAATAGCAAAGCCTTAAATCTCGAAGAGATAATGGTCCGTCGAATGTGCTCGAGGATAGCATTTGAATCGGATTATAAGATAAATCTAACATTTCTAGTGATAATAAATCATCAAAAACGTGATCCTGTATGTATTCAATTTTATTATATTGTAAAAGCAATATGCGTAAATTGGGTAAGTTTTTAAAGTCCGGTATGGAAATATTTTTGATAGAATTATTGCTTATTGATAAATATTTAAGTTCGTCAGGCAAAGATTTTGGTACGCTGGTGAGAAAATTTTTATTAATATTTAAAAACAAAAGCATTTCCAATCTCCCTAGGGAATCATCCTCAAAATAGATTATTTTATTTTCAGAAAAATCTAAAGATTGTAACAAAGGATAACTATCAAGATCACCGCATCGGATAGATGTAATCTTATTGCCAATTAGCGATAAAAACCGCACTGAGTGGGTGAAGGCTTCGGGTACTTGATATAATCCTATTCTAGACGCATCGATTTGTTGCAGCCTGCGACCTGTTCCTACT
>DWHS01000170.1:0-10565 GCA_018247935.1 Trogonoptera brookiana
GTTTAGTCAAATATAAAAAATATATCGTCACGACATTAGATTTGAACTTCTTAAATACAAATATCTATTTGTGCATGAAATGTTTATTTGTATGCTTGGCGTAAAAGGTGTATATAAATTTATAAATATAGATATTTCTCTACTTATTTTTTTATTATAATTTCTTCTTTATTAAACTTTTACACTTATTAACGAATCCTTGAGAAAGGTAACATTCGCAACAGCGTTCTACAATGACCTGTTAGATACAGGTAAAGATTATATTTGCGAAAACCACTGTACAAGCATTTCGTGCTACAAAGGTTAAGTGCGATAATAAATAAGAACCTGGCCGTGGTGATTTTGAAATCAACAAAATGAAATCTCTTTACAGTTTCATGAAAAAAGAGTGTATAATTGAAAAAAGTAAACCGGTTACCGATGCAAATTTTCTCAACTTTTAGATATATAAATAAATGTAATACTAACATATATTTTATACAGTTAAGCTAGCTGTTGTTATGATAGCTGATAGAAAACCCTATGTGAATCAAGCTCATCTATACTACTCTATTTTCGTGTACGTTAATGTAAAAAGTTGTGGCTAAAGAAATAGACTTCAATATATTCTCGCTCCGCCTCCGTTATGCAGACACACAAACACTTGACAGTAAAGTCAACTGGTCGCACGTGGGAGTGCGACAGGTTCCTTTCTATGTCGATTTCGTTTTTAAAAACTTGTTCACTCGTAAAAGGCGTCTAGATGATGACTCCCGGCACCGTTATTCGTAAAAGTGAAGTCTGACAATGGGTCGTCTCAAACTTGTTTGCTAACTTAAACTTTAGCCTTTTTTTATTATTTACAATGGGCTAACACTTAACCTCAATTTCGCGTAGTGTTAAATAACAATGAGGCCGTGGATGATCTGAGGTCTGTCAAAATACTCTGAGTTTCATATATCGACGGCCGGAATATAGGAATACTGTTATGACGGCACAATTGGAATACGAGGGTAGCAACGCAGGTGGGTTCAAAAGACCAATCAAACTCCACAAACCCCGGAATTAGACTAGGAACCTCCGTGTTACAAGGCAAACACGTTCTTTTGCCGTGGAAGCAATGAAATCAAAAATCAGAACCTAGGATATGAATAGGCATACTACGAAAAGAATATAATCAAAATATTTTAAATGAAAGTGTTAAATTTTTTAATGAGTTCCAAAAAAAATTATATTTATTTGTATTAAAATCCTATTTATAAAACTATTATTTCCTTAAAGATACTATAATAAAATAACTGGACAAGTCTTAATGGTATAAACATTTTCTGTTCTATTCAGTAAACAGAAAAATACTACATTATGACTTATTCAGAAATTGTTACTAGCGCTAATGACAAGTTAACTTGCAAACTCAATTAGTGTTAATTCTGTTAGCTAATAATAATTTTCTAAGAAAGAAAAAAAGGCTTTGTTGTGCCCGATAGTACAATATCCTGAAATAATGATGATGAACACTGTATCAATCAATGTCTAATGCTTTTAAATAAGATTACTGCGTGTCTAGAAATAATAATGATTTCTATACTCGGCTCGTTAGCTCATTGTTATTCTATTCGCTTACACTTAGTACAAATTTGTGTTAAAAAAGGCAATATAACTTTTCGTTATCTATCGCTTAATTTACTTAAAAGATTTTTCTAAGTTTTAAAGAGGGCTTAATTTATATGTTGTTTATTTCAGAGGAGGATTGGGCGGAGAGCACGGCGTATATGATGCACGAAGCATTCGACGCGTCCCCGCCGCGCCGCGCGCCCTCGCCGCGCCGCGCGTCCCCCTCCCCGCCGCACCGCACGCTCTCCCCCCGCAACTACGAGCGCGGCTACAACGACGACTTCGCCGAGCCCTACCGCGATCAACTCGCCCCCTTCCGGGACGCAACGTTTGAACGCCGATTCCGTCACGAGTCTCTTGAACGTGTGAGCAAGGACAAACCGGAGAAATATTTAGAGGAAACCCCCAATTACAGACGGAGATACGTCCAAGAAACGAAGCCGTCTAATCGAAGCATAGACAGGGTCGAAGAGAGGCGCTTCGGTAAATTACAACGAGGAGCCAGTGAAGGCAGCCTGAAAATTGCCGAGACGTCCCCTAAAGATCGCTTTAATGTCGCAAAAGAAAAGTTTATGAACTTGGAGAGGGAAAGGTTCAATAGAGAATTGGAACAACACATGGCTATACGGAGGAGCATGCTAGAACGAAACAGTCGCTCTACTTCTTCCCCAGAGGAAGAGATAAGGGACGAGCGTCAAGAGCGCCACCGCGAATTGAGCTCCCGGCGAGAGCCAGACCGTTCTCATCGGGATATGGAACGTTCTCTCAGGGAGCCGGAACGGCGCAAAGACATTGAACGCGTCCGAGAGGTAGACACGACTGACATGGGCCACAGGGAACTGGAAAGACTGCCTCGAGTCAGCCGCAAACGCGACGATCCCAAGCGGTACGAATACGGCGCCGAAGATTACTTGAACAGGATCGAGCCTAAACCGATTAGAGACGAATTTGACCGATACAGGGAAAGGAGGGAGTTGGATCGTCGCATTGATGAAGACGAAATTATTGAGCCCGTCGTGGAGGACAGGCGGAGGGAATGGTCGGACAGGCAACGTGCTTTCAGCCGCTCGCGTTTACTGGACGAACAGCGCCAATCTTACCCGGAAGGAGATAGAGAAAGATATTACGACAGAGAATACAGAGACTTCCGTGATCTAGCCGACCGACAACCGACGAAGTTCCGTCATAGTTATGCCGAGCCGATACCCAGAGGTCGCCTTGGTACCGTAAGACCTTATTAAAACGCCATAATAGATCTATAGATACTCTAAATGATCGACAATGGGCCAGATTCCATGAAGCTCTTGAATTGAGAAATTAACAAATCACATATTAGTGTAAATATCTAGAGAAGCAGGTTTTTTTTTTTTCTAAAATGTCAACATCGTTTAAAGTTATTTACCGCGCGGTATGAGTTATTTACGCGGTATTCGCTTGCCATAAATTGTAAACATTATTGAAAGGATAATTGTGTTTTTGATGTTATGGATTGTTTACATTTAGGTTACATTTTATCAAAGACCTGCGTAGGTAAACAAACCTCTTTTATTATCATTACCTGTGCTAATAGAAGACGGTGCAATATTTTAGGGTAATTTTGTAAAGACACTCGACTTTGTAAGAGCAAGTAAAGGCATCGAAAATATTTATAGTTATTATTTACGAATAACTCTTTTTCGAGTGCACATTTAACACTGTTTCAAATAACACATACCCTCTGATAAATGTATGAATAAACTAAAAAATTTAAGTCACTACAATTACTTCTGATTGTTAAGTTTGATTATTGTTTTTTTTCAATGCAAACTTGCAGTAACTCGTTAAATATTGAAGTTAAGTTTAAGCAGAATTAAATTACCCAAAATGATTAGTATTTTTTTAACATATATAGTTCACGTTATTTAATAGTTTAAAATTAAATACTCAAATACAGCTCCAAGTTGCTAAAGTATATATAAATACACATACATATTTGTAAATATAAGTTATATATAATGAATTGAATAACAAATAAATTAGAATATAATGTGTACTATATTACAAATATATTATATATCAAATAAGTTACTAACAAAATGAATAGAAAAGTTTAAAATTTGTTATTATATTAACTGCCTTTGTTTTAAGAAAAATATAACGGATGAGATTTTATTAAATAGTGAATAAGAATAAGGATTGTATGTATGATTTTTGTTTTATTTTACATTAGGATACATTCAACCAGTGACAAAATTATGACGACACTGTATTTTTGGTATGTAATAAACCATTATTTTATTCGATCATGGCTTTATGTTCAAAGAAATTAAATTCTCTTAGTATTTACTAAGATTCGTCCTTTGCAAAGAATAACAATGATATATAGCAATTCTAACCAAAACTTTAAGGAAATTAGTTCTTTTTTTTAAAGCGTTAAGTGTTATCTGCGAATCTTTAAGCAGATTAAGAATCTTATTTTTTTAAACAGACTCTCAGTAGTCTTATTATATTGTAATAAAATTAGATCTAGACAACATAATTTCTATCAAAATGAACTCTTTACAACAGTCACACGTTACACAGAATTTGAAAAGATTAAATGATGTCCAGCGATACTTTTAATACAACTCAAGACTGTGTATTATGTAGAATAAATTACAAGAGATATCCAGCAGTGAATGTCCATCAGATGAGATGATGTCAACAATTAAATAATGAAAAAGTTAGTAAAGGAAGTTTTCGTATATATTTTACTTATAAGAGCAGTGTTCAAACTTTACCATCAGATAAACTCCCCGCTGGTCCTGTCGATTAAACAAATTAAAGTGAAAACTTATCATAGTTTGTAAGTTACATCAATAAGGAAAGTAATGTACTTTTTGTGTGAATTAATAACAAACGAAATCAAATAATAACTCTGTTTAAACACTCTTAGAAGTATCAAAACGTGTGCAACCGTATACAACCAACAGCCTTGTATGACTAGTCAAAGATTACGAGTTTTTCCCTTACTTTCACCAAGATGACAATTCGAAGTGATCTTTTTTGAAGTACACTTGATAAATATTGTAAGCATTCCCAATGAAAAATAAAACACATACTCATCGCGTATAATTTATTTTACACCGATAGATATTTACATATCAATAAAAAAAAATTATTGCACGTTGCAAAATACTCGAAATTATCTAATGAATAATAACGAGTAATTATAAAAATATTGCACATTCAATAATACAAAGTGAAAAATTACAGCTAGTAATTAATTCATGATATTGAGCCTTGGCATTAGTGACGAAACGATTTTGGTAGACTGCAGAAAAAATATATCAAATTTCGTATCCACCTACAGTTTGGCACAATTTTTCATTACAGAACATTACAAACATTGATAACAGATAAAATAACTTTTTACTTGATGTATTTGCAAAAATTTACAAATACTATTAACTTCTTTTCATTTACCTAAGAACCTATTGAAAGCAGTCTGTATTCTATACAATAACAGAGACTTTTCAAAATCTATTATTAATCCAAAAATATTCGTATCAAGAATAGACGTCTATTTTGTATTGGCAAAAAATTATATTATCCCTTATCGCTTCGTCAAATCATTGTGCAAACTATATCGTTTCGTCATTGAACATCAAGTTACATATATAAAATATTATTGCACCCCAAGTGAAACGATTGCACTTAAACCTTACTTGACTCGACATATTGCACCTATGTATAAAGGTTATTTTCATCAATAAATAACTACATACATAGATTAAATATTTAAAAGTTATTTATATACCTAATTGAAATCCTTATTTTAAATAATAAGGTGGTATATGTTAAAGATAAAGAGTAAAACTAAAAAATATTAAGCGAGAGCTCTATCGAGAATTAGAAAATCCCATTTGAAAGTCTAATAAAATAACGCTGATTGAAACGATAAAAAGGTTAGTTATGGCATTAAAATTCATTAAAGATATACAAAATTAACTTCCTTGAGACAAAAATTTCAATGATTTATTTATCTTTACAATAACTCGCAGCGAAGTTACAATGTAGGGAAGATGTAATCGGACTATGAATTCAATGATTTCGCTATGAAAAAAATTTAACTTATGCATCGAGTATTTTAATAGCAAGTTTATTGTTTCTGTTTTTGCGCTATAATTATATTAGATAAATAAAACTGGAAACGGTATTAAAATCGAAATGGTGTCATGGTAATACACATAACACAGCACAGAGTACAAAACTCTTCCATGTAATGAAATCGTTCTATAACTTAATGCAATGAACATTGAGGACGAGGGAGGATTTAGTTCAAAAAACCTCCTTGGAGTAGAGTAGAATAATCTAGTTTCCCCTTGGTCCTCTAATAATGATTCGAAAAGTTTGGAAGAAGAGATAATACTTAATGAATATATGACTTCTGAGTAAAGTTTTACAGAAAAATGTCTAATAACTGTTTGGTTCTGCCGTATCCATTAAATATTATTACAACGTTCAGTTTTCTACTGTTAATTTATTTGAATTTCCAAAATAAGTTATTATATATTGTAAATGATTTAGGAACTAAAACTCGCTCACAAACAATTAACATCAGCCGTATAGCAACAAGTGAATCGAACTACGGTTCAGCCTATTAGCGGTTGCCGAAATTCCCAATTTCACACGGTGAATACCATGGAAACTTTTTAAACTCACGCTATATATTAAGCGAGTGATATTTTCCCGTAAGCTGTGTATGTAACCATTTTTAAAGTGTGTATGGACTTAATTTCATTATTATTTCATCCCATAAATAGTTTAAATAATTGTCATTTAGATAACGGTGGGTGTCATTGACAATTATCATGATAAAACATTCCCTAAGCTGATTTTTTTTTTCTATGACGTTCAGTTTCCGATTGAAATTCTATACGAATTGTTCGAGAATAAAATGCGCTCACATTATCTGGATATGTACGGAGTTGATTATTTGTTTTTTCCATTCAAATTATTGAGCTCAGTAAACCTAGGGCAAATAACCCAAAGTATCTTCAAGACTAGCGTTTCTACTTAGAGGCATGTGATCGAACATCCGGGCTAATTGCGGCGCAGCCCTTGGCGGTGCAGGTGGTAAGGGCGGAGGCCTGGACCTTCGCCCGCCGGCTAAAGATCTAACGTCTGTCCTCTGGGAGAGTCGTACGTCTGCGAACAGTGCCGCCATCTCTGCTGATTTTTTCACACTTAATGCGTCGTGAGAACCTGCGCCAGTACTACGTACTAAAAAAAAGATTTATTCATTATTTATACATTCATTTATCCTTTTATTTACTTACACATTTAATTTATATTCACACAAGTTAAAATAAGATTAGAAGTAGATTAGATTAGAACCTTATTAAGATTTTTTTTACAATGAACCTTAGTGAGGAGAGAAAAATGTTAGAATAATCAATGTAATATTTGGAGAGACTTTGTAATATCCAATATTAAATAAAGTTTAGGTTACTTAAAATAAAAAAAAAAACACTAACCTGTTAGTCTCTGCATGTTCCTATTCCTAGTGTCACGAGCCTTATTCGGCAGCAGCAGCTCATAGTCCAAGGCAAGGCTGTCTGAACTGCGGGCTCTTCTTGCACGGTCCTCACGTCGTCTACTAGAGGCTGCACTTGATCTAAACAAATAAAAACGTTTTTGAATAAGTTTAATAATAATTAATAACAAACATTAGTGATTATTGATAATTTTTCACCATCTAACTTTATAATCATTGAATATTTCTTTAATCTTCTCACTGTTTTGTTACAGATTTAGCAACACAAAAAAGATCAATATTAGCTATATTTTGATCGACCTGATTAGCAAAACATATAATTATTGGAAAGTTGTTTTTCTAATGAGAAATATCTTTCGGTTGTTCTATGTGCACGCTATTGGCAATTTGCTTGATATCACCAAAAGACAGTGTAACATATGCAACCGAATTGCGATTTCGAATGTGACTAGTTTTATCTACAATGGCATCATACTTGAACTCAATTTCACACGGTTTTAAATAACAATGTGACCATAGATGGTGAAGTATGATCGTCATGAATAATTTTGCTCTTATATATTAACGGCCGGAACCGCGATGCCACGATGCCAGTAAATTTATAACGTAGATTACATTAAAGATAAACTTAATATACTTTCATATAATTTAACAAAGAGAAAAAGAGAGTATGGATGTGATTTTTGTAGTTATAAATATTACCTAGCTCTTGTCACTTTAGGGTCGTAGTCATCGAAGGCGCGCTTCATCCGATCCGAGTAAGTTCTTTGCGACGGACTTCGCAGGTACTCGAGGCTTTGCGAATTCTGCATCTTGGATCGGCGTGGACTGGTGCAGTAGCATTTGTTGCTATCAGCACAACTCTCCGAATCACAGGAGCAATAACTATAATCCCCATCGTACACCTCTCTGAAAAGATTGAGTTATTATTAAACTATTTATTATAACCGCAACATAACTCTAAAATCGCAAATTCATTTTGTATGTATTAAAAAATATAACGAAAATTAGTTAAAGAAATCACTTGTTCAATCTTCTTATGATGCAAATTTATTTACACTCTATAAAATTAAATTAGTTAAAAAAATTACAGAGTTTACATTATAATATTTAACATGTTTTAAAAAAAATTAATAGCCGCTGTTATATCAAGCAGTATGTTGTGCAACGCAGTTACGATCACTTAACGTTTTATTTTTTTTTATTCTCCACTTTCTCATTGACTGGAATTAGTAGATACACCTAATTTGGAAAGCTTAAACTATTGCAATGTTTATGCGAGAAGCAAATAAAAATGCTAATTTTATTATAGCGAATAATTAATATAAAACATTTCATTGGTGCAAACTTGTTCCGAACGTAATCCGTATATTATGAATTCGTTGTTAACTAGTTCAGATACAGAGAGAATAGTTAATGCAGTGTTTTAGAAACAATAAAATTTTAGTCGATGAAAGTTGTCTAAATAAAATCATATTCAGTAATTACTTCAATTCACTAATGAGGGTAGTAAAATAGTTGAATAATTAATTCATAGTCAACTGTAAATAATTATAAAACGGTTCAGTTACTCATAAGGCGTCGCGAGCTGCGGACGTGCAACGCTCTGATAATCACCTCGCCATTTCATTTCTACATATAACAAATAATCTTATTGTGAACCGTAAACGTTATATAAACAAGGTACAATTTCCATTGCAGATACTGCTAAGGATTCCGTAATTAAAACCGCACAATCTCTTCGCGAAGACGCATCTCCGCTGCAGTTAAATGAATTGTAAAACGCAGACGTATGAAAGTAGAGAAATGTGAAGTTATTTTATATCTCGAATATATTTAAATTGTTTTTACAGAGTTTTATAACATGTTTTTTTTTTAGTTATAATGTTCATCAACTGCTTAAGTATTGAAACTATTCGAAATTAAATAGCAAATGTAAATTCGATATCGAAAACTCGTTACTTTATATTTAAACATTGTTTTCTTCTAAATTTGGAACAACACAAATTATTCGCTTTCAAAATGAAGAGTGCGAAAGATTTTTTGTTACAATATAAAAGTTTAAGTAGGTTGTTTAGAAATTTACAAGTTAGTATGTAGTCGTAGGTTTGTTTGACTGTTGCTCATTAGGCCACGGACCCCGGGTCTGTGAGTACGGTATCAGATGAGCTGTCTAAGTAAAAAATAACTAGCATGCGATATACATAATCAGAGAATAGTGACTGTTGCCCAGTTTCACCATAATCTGAGGCAAGCAGACCTATAGTTTACTACTAACTGAACGTCATAACATTTTGACCATTGAAGAAAAAATATAAGGAAATACTCACTTGGAACAATCTTTGCAGTTTTTACTTAGGAGGCGAGCCCTGGACCTGTCTTTACAAACATCAACTCCTGAACAGTAACATTTTGTTTTGCATTCGCCTTTCAACGAACAGTAGCAACGATCTATGCAACTCTCCGATTCACATTCGGAACAAGACACATACCCACTTGAACTGTTACGATTTTGACAACCGAGCCGATTGCTGAGCGTCAAGAAATCGGAGTCTTCGGACGTCGATGTTCTCTCTCCAGGCCTAGAAACTTTCCCATTCCTTTTTGAAACGTGAACAACTTTATCTGATCTTTTCCTTTGTTTAGTTGTTTGCCTTTTAGTCTGCGGCATTGTCGGTGGTGTTTTTGGTTTAAAATGTCTCAAATCGTAACTTGATGTCGAAACCGAACTTTCAGATACAGGTTCTTTATTATCTATTTCTAAATCTAACGAGGTTAGTTGCTTTCTTGGTTCCTTTTTACGAGTTTCTTTACCGAATGGTAGCCTAAAAACCATTTTAAGCCCACTTGAGCCCTTAAACATTTTTCTTCTTTTGTTTTGATACGTACTGTTACGTCTCAAAATCTTTTTCTTCTGCTTTCTCATTATAGCCTTACTGTGTTGAAATATTTCATCTTTTGTTAATGTTACTGCTAACTTTAGTAAAAATTCTTTATATATCGGTTTTAAATCATTAAAAGACATTCCCTCTGGATCTATTATGGCGTTTAGTATCTCATCCATTGAATGTAAATTTTCCTGTACTTTAAATTCGTTGAACAACTCATTGAATCCTAAAGGCGATCCCCCACCTATTTTACCGTTGTTCCTGTAATTCAGACAAAATACATGGTATAGTGTCATATTAAAAAACAAATGTAAAAACGTTGTTACAGAGATGTATAAAAACGCGACTGTTATATTGAACCGGAGGAATGTAGTAGATGCGGTTGCATTGGCACGATTACCCGCATGAAACGTGGCGAAACACTTTGCTAAGCTTGTTTTGGTATGTACGTTCATGTTACT
The DNA here is from genome assembly GCA_018247935.1 of Trogonoptera brookiana. NCBI lineage: Eukaryota > Metazoa > Arthropoda > Insecta > Lepidoptera > Papilionidae > Trogonoptera > Trogonoptera brookiana. The sequence continues at coordinate 10,461 of DWHS01000170.1, forward strand.
TAGTTGTTTTCAGCATTGAAGTCAATCAGGCAGAAAATTGGAATAAATAACCTATTTGGTCTTCACGTGAATCGGCGTAACATATACTTAGCATAAATTATATAC
>DWHS01000171.1:0-10562 GCA_018247935.1 Trogonoptera brookiana
GGAGAGGGTAGTTTTGATGTTACGTCTGAACTTTCTTTCCGTCGACAAGAGTCATTGTTGCATTCCTTTTGAAGAGAATCATCTTCATATTTTGGCGAGGTCTGTACGCAAATACCATCTTTACAGTCTGATTCTTTTTCTTCCAAAGATGGAGTTTCATCTTTACTGGTAACATCCAGTTGAATCTTACAATCATCACCTTCACATGGCTTTACAGCTGTCACTTGGCATTCCGCATTTTCGTCACACAGTAACTTTGTGTCTAATGGTAGGTCGGAATCAGAAGAGACTGTAGCCTGGGAAGGTTCGAATGTTTGTTTATCTTCGATTACTTGACATTCTTTTCCACTACATATGTCGTCGTGACTCGGTTTAGGGCTTTCCGTTCCAGACATTTGACTATGGGACTCGGGTAAAACCGTTTCCTTAAGGTGGTCACAAATGTAAGTAGGACAACATGAATCCGTTGAATCATACATGGGTTGACAATTATTCATGTTGGTGTATTCGGGCGGTGGACTGCATATTATTGGATCACATGTTACAATACTATTTACGCATTTGCAACTTGTGTGGCATTTATTTGTTGCAGGTACAGAAGCATTATTTTTATAGGTAATACTGTTAAGAAGACAGTCTCCTTCACCCGGAATTCTACCTGTGGGGGTGATTATAGACAAATCTTCACTAATTTCATTCTCTTTATTACTTAGACTAGATGTTTCAATAGATTCAATTTTCATAGTGCTTGTGGAAATACTTTCGTCTGTACTTTCTCTTTCTATGTTATATGTTTCCGTTAAAATATCAGTTGTAGTTTGTTTGGACTGGTATTCTTCTTCAATATCTGTATGAACACTTGAAGTTTCAATATTGATGCCATCATCTTTTGAAGAAGTTACAGGTGCACTCGTTTCTGAAATATGATCATCTTCATCTTTGGTTACTTTATGTTCGTAGTAAATATTTTCAGTAGTAATTTCGTCTTGTGTTTGTTGAATATTAGTTACTTCCGTTACGGTAGACACTTCATCTTCTTGTTTGGGCAAAGAATCTGTTGTTTTGTCATAATGATATTCTTTGCCTGGCAGTTCAGAAGATGAAGTAGAAACGTATTCATTGGGTGTAATTAAAAGAGGTTCTTGGGTTACTTTAGTGTCTTGAACTTCGAAAGGCGTAGTTTCTACGTCTTGATTTAGGAAATCGGTTATTTTTTCTTCTTCATTATCTTCTTTAGTAGACTCTGTGACAATATCATATTCAGAAATAAGTGTTTGTTCAGAACTAGATGGTTCAGATTTTGAAACCATTATATCCATCATATCTTGTTCTGTAGTACTCGAGTATGTTTTTGACTCCTGCTCTTTTACTGTAGTTAAAAACATTTCATCGGCTAAATCTGGGGTTTGTGTTTCAGATATTTTTTTCTCAGAGCTATCAATAGACACTGTTGATTGTTCTTCTCCACTGCCTTCTATGTCTAGAGTTTCAAATATTGGTCCATCAGTATATGGTTCATCGGGTTCATTTCTATAACCGCTACCCTCAATACCTCTTCTTGGAGGAGTTGTTGATGACGTTTTAACTGTTTCTGTAGTTAGTTCTAATGTCTGATCAGTCGTTAATTCATCTCCTTCACATATGTACGTGTCAGGACAACATTGGCCCTGACGGGGAGGAAGTGAAGTACAATTTTTGCCCTCATTTTCCATTGGAGTTCCACATTCTTGTACTACACAAACAATATCACCTTTCATACAATAGCAATGTTCACAAGCTTTTTCCGTTTTTATTAATGCTCCATCGGCAAAAATTTGATCATCATGCACGCAATCTTGTGATATTTGAGTAACCGGAGTTAAAGTTGTGGTTGTAAGTAAAAATCCAGGCGTCGGTCGTACTGTTGTGGTCATATCATCCAAAAGTGGTATTTCATCTTCTGGGTGATCTGAAAACATTAATAATAATATTTATTAACAGTACTTATTAAGCAAAATATTTTTATCAAAATCTATGATACTTACCACATGAGTATCTTACTGGACAGCAGACATCTTTATGATAAATAGGAATACATCCATCAACATGTAAAGTACACTCTTGCATGACACAGGTAGTCATATTACGAATACAGTAACAATGTTCGCAGGGTTTATTCGGTGTAGGTGGCACTTTAGAACCTTCTGGGAAATATCGACCTTCGATACTGCATCCATATTTGTCTTGTTTTCCTATTCCAGTTGCTCCATATTCAGCTGGAGAAGATGTAGATGTCGAAGTTAGCAAGTCAACTGGAACTGAAAGAAAATGGAAATAATTATTTAAACATTGGTAAAAGCAATCGAGCACACGATTCATAGATTGTATACATAGAAGAAATTCGCGGATTAAAAGTAATTTCGCACTCGTTAAAATGTTTTGAATAAACTTAAAATTTCACGACTTTTTCATGAGTACTAGCGTTAAGTATAAAAGAACAAATAAATAGAAACAGTAACACGTAATATCTCGTTACCGTACCTAATAGATCTAGTTACTCTGATAACTCCAATAGGTAATTTTTTCTTAAAACTTATACAATATTACTATGATTTGCGTTACTATTTTGAACAAGAAACAAATCCCCGGAATTGAGGATAAAAGGATAATTCCCCGGAAACAGAGACCTTTCACAAATAATATATAATGATGCAAGCATTAATTAATCATATACGAACGTGTCTATCGGAGTTGAGAAATTATTATAAATATTACAGAATAATGGAGACATTAAATAATAAAACTTCTTTTTTTTTAATGTGTTGTTTGTTGGTGAATATATTGCATATATACCAACCGTCAGGACAGGTCACTATAGGACAGCACTGATCAGCACGCTTTTCTACAGTGCAGTCTTGTCCAATGGGTTTTGTGAAAGGACACACCCTCAGGTAGCACATAAGCATTCGGTTGTGGCAAGTGCAATTGAGACACGGCTCGTTCGTCATTATTCGGTCGCCTTCGCCGTAGTGTTGGAAGTTGTAATAACAGCCTTCCGGTGCCCCTGGAGATGAAAATTTATGTTAGAACATAAAATATCAAAACGACTCTTAAAAGTGCATATATCGACCAAGTTAAATACAGATAGACTGTTATAATTGTTAATAAAATTTATCCATAGGTATCAAAAACAAAAAGGAATAGTCGTTATGATCATGTCATCATGATTAGAATAATCTTTATATATTTATGTAACTATAATATTACATTAGCATAACTCTACAGCTTGTTTCCAGTGTTTATTTATTTCCCTTTAACATATCTTTAAATGGATTGTACTGTAACGGTGATTATATGAAAATTCTGTTTTTAGTCTTCTTAATCGTCCACTTTAGGCAGAGTGGTGGTGAGAATTGAAATTAATTAATTCTTAGTCACCAGAGAGCCTATAAATTTTTTCAAATAGATTGTGTGAACGATATAGAAATTTATACAGTGTGAGTAAACGATATAGAAATTTATACACTGCAGTGACACTTGGCGAAGAATGACAACAACGGAGATAACAAAAAGTACCGTTTCTATAAAGAAATATTTACATTTGCTAATTTTATGTGATGTGTCGAGGAGTTTATTAGATGTTTATAAATATTTATTAGACAAAACAGTTATAATCAGGAGAGAGAAAAAAATATGCAATTTATTTTCACTTTCTGTTTTATGTATAGAAAAATTAATTAGTAACTCACCATTATACAAGTCCAGAGCTGTCGTATTACTAGCCATCGGTGCTGCAAATAAAAATTATGAAATTAAATAAAGAAAAAACTGGATATAATTTAGATATACATCAAGGTTTTTTAAAAGTTATTTCCGCTAATTTGATAATATTTAAGCGGAAAATAATATCTTTTCGCTTTTATTCGACTAAGGATAGAATTAACTTTTATATAAAATTCGTATGAAAAAAGATTAGGCTTGCCGTTAAAAAGCAGTAAAATTTTATGTCGATGTTAGGAGTGTTATAAAGATGGTCAACTGTGGTTTATGTTAAAGTAGCTTAATTTCGTTTCAGCTGGAAAGGATGTTGGCCACAAATCATCGGAAAGACGATCGGCTAATGTTGTAAAGTTGTTTTACATATCCGTTCTAGTGAGTTTATTAAGTGGAACGGCGCAGTGACACAGATGTAATTAAAGTAACGGCCAGCATCATTAACATTGAAATCGCAGCTTTATCATCAATTCGAGTTTTAACTCTAGAACCAGATAAACTATGGTAAAGCTCGCTTTCTGTATAGTTCCGTTCTTTTTTTTATTAATTAGTGTTATAGAAAAAATAATTAAATAATAGGAGCTTATAGATCTTCTATTATATCACTGTTTCTTTCTTAGTGAGAACAACTGTTGAGTTTCTCATAATAAGCTTTAATAAAACTTTAATTTATTTCATGTTATTAGAAAAAACTAATAATGAATAAATGTTAAATAGATTGCTAATTATACACAAATTATACGAGATTTACAAATTAAAGGAAACAGTGATAATTTGGCGGAAGCAGTCGGTTAGGATAAAGCGTTGTGTCCGGGCTTGATAAGCGCCACACCGACGTGCCCGTTAGAGGACGGCGCCGAGCTTGTGGCGGTGCGCGGAGCCGCCTGCTCGTCCACCTAACGGTCGCCAGGAATGCCGTCAGCATCCAGTTTTTGTCCAAGCTGATTCAAATTATAATATTTTTCCATTTTTGCAACTGACATCGATCAAAACGACTTAAAATCTACCGTTATGGTGTTTTAAATAGTATATTTCATTCTAAAAATGTAGACCATCACGGTTTATTAAAATTTTAAATCTCTTTACCTAATTAAGTATTTTATTTATGTGTTACTGTGTTTCTAAATGTATAGGTATAAATAAAATACTAATGAATTCAATTCGTGCGCTTAGAAACATGCCCCTAAGTAATCAAATCGAGCGAACAGCATGAATTCAAAATTTGCGCTGCATTAATATGGATTGTTGTTTCAATGAATGAATGAATGTTACCGTGGTTACCATGCGCGATGAAGTTCACACGGGTAGACCTAAACATTGTGGGCCGCATTTGAATTTACTTCCTATGTATGACATTAGTTCTGTACGAATTCTTTGAAGTACCCGTGCCACGTATACTAAATCTTTGCGAACCAAAATAGAATTATTTAATAATATGCATTACGAGAAAGCATGCAACGGCCTTTACTGTTAGCTCGTGCAGTACTTCTCTTATAAACAGGGACCTAATTGTGATGGTTAGTCCATTTGCTAATTACTCCGGACTTAAATACATTTATATACGTCGTGAACCGTGGAAAGACAGAGTTTACTGAGAATCATTAGGAAATTATTGCACTTAACAAATGTCACGAAGAAGCAGGATACAAACACATCCTTTGTTCAATTACCCGGAAAAAAATAATCAGATGCACCGTGCGTATGCGCATAATTAATCGCTTAAAGATCAACGTCCTCGAAAAACCTGTTCGATAATCAAGTCTGAGTGAATGTGAAATAAATCGTAAAATAAGCAGAAAACTGATTTAGTGAATGCAAAACAGAGCTTAAAGCTCGCACAAGATATGGGTTTTAAATGACATACAATTTTTCTCGTTTTTTTTTTTATTTATTACCATGTTTTCTCGCGGGTGGCCTTACTCATACTGCTGTAAAAAGTACAACTGATTTGTCAATAAATCAGTTATGAAATGACTTTTCGGGCGCATTTCATAAATTACAAATTTAGTTAGAATTTTATACTTTGATTTTATAATATTCACTAACGGCCATGGTTGAACCTGACCCTATACAAAGATTTATCTTATTTCTTGTTTATTTACACCTGTCATCGATATCTCCTGATTCGTAGGATTTACTAGCACAGAATATCGCCTAGACATTAAGTCCGACTTATGTATGCCTATACCTTCATGTGTGGTAATGTAAGATAAATAAATAAATATTACTTGAATAATAAAAGCATCGTAATGTAATCTCTCTCAAAAAAATAGTGGGTATGGGTGATGCGGGCACGGCGTAATACTTACCGGCTGTGGAGCACGCGATGCAGGCGGCTAGCGCGAGCAGCGCCCCCGCCGCGCGCCTCCGATCCATCTGCCGCCTCCCGTCTGCAACAATCGCACAATCCAATCAATTACCGGCTGAGTATCACCGGCTCAGTGGGGAGCGCTCTCACAGCACTCAAGGTTCGATCCACATTATATTGTCTAAATTAGTTCGAATCACCACAATAAATTCGAAACGGTGGATTCTTTAAAAAAATGCTAATCCGATTTCATATTATTTTTACAAATCATATACTATGTAAGTAATAAAAAGCACAATTTCTGCACAATCTTTAGATTTTAATTAAAAAATCTATTACATATATATTTTCATCTTAATACAAATAATATAAAGTGATTAAAACGCTCTTTTAAATATTTTCCCAATACGTTTTTAGAATCACTAAATGTTTCTCATTCATTCCCCCGAAGGTACAAATATTAAAAAACTTTGCTTTGAACGGAACACTTTTATACATCCGGCTACGGAGTAAGCTTATTAAGTTAAATTGAACTTTGCAACAGAAAATATTTTGTTTTCATTCGCAGTTCAAAAGCGAAAAGTTTTTGCAATCTTAATTGGAGGGGTGGAATGAAATGAAGTGAAGGTACTTGTAACAAAATACTAAAGAAGCTCTCGGGCGGCGTAATAAACGTAGAAATGAATCGCGAGAGGGAAGCAGGGGCAATAGTGGGAATATGTGTCGTGGCAGTAAACATCGAGGACGGCAGAGTGGGAGGCGAGGTGGCGAGGTGGCGAGGTGGCGGGAGCCTGGGGCAGCGCACCCCAGCCGAGATGTACACTCCACGTGCGGGTTGTTTCCAACAACTCCGGATATGTATCCTCATACTTAATATTGCACTCGAACGGTTGTCACTTACAATTCGTTTAATGCAACATTACTACGCTTTAATTTTTAATGGAATTATGTCTTGAAGACCGACATATTACCTAAATTTAGTATTGCGTAAATAAATATAGTATATTATTTAGGTATATAAAAATACTCTCTAATTTCTTTTTCATTACATTATTTCTTCTTTCTCAAATTTTGCGTGAATTGAAAAAGTCTTGTTTTTAGTTTCATTCTTTATGCTTTACTTTAATACAAATACTTTAATATTGAAAGAAAAACATAATGCCAAATATTTACTAAATATTTAAAGGCCACAGCCAAACAATTATTAAAAAAATACATTAAAATCAATATTCGATCTAGTGAACAATCACAAAACTCCTATAAGATATGATAATGTTATAGATATTTAAAATCAAGTTTGTTTAAAAGGTTCATTCATACATTCTCTAGAACAGTCATATCAAGTTTGAAGTTCGCACTGCGTAAATTACTTCGAAACTCGCTACTTTCGCAAGTGAATCGATTTTAGTTAAATCGCTCAAATCAAAGGTATTGTTGTGTCTGTTTATATATATAAAAAGGGATCCCTCCGTCTAGACGCTCTTCGCAAGTCACCTCAGCGAAGAGGGTGAGGGCGCACACAATTCTCTAACATCTATTTATCTGCTTACTCAAAATATGCCTTGAACATATTAAGGCGTGTTTAGGTTCTCTCAAATATTGTTGTCAATTCGATTCTTGTAGGCTTGGTGTGTTTAACTGATAATCGGTGTAAATTCATACTAGTTTTTGGCTATATCGAAGTCGGGGTTAAGCACTCTTTTTGCTAAATTAATATTTGTTTAATGTCTGTTTCCACAATAACATCAAACAAAGTTTATTCTCCAAACTGGAAATAAATTACTTTCGGGTGCGTCAGCCAATCATAATATTTCGAGCGGGGGTTCCGTTTCTCTAAATATATACAATGGTAGCCCATTTCACAAGTATAATTTGGCGTACCGTTTGTTCCGGCGAGCGTGCGTCAAAAGTAACAGTTAATTTGATTAAAATAAACCTAAATTTGAAAAGCACGAAGATGTACGTACCACAAATGGACGGCGGTCTTAATCGTTTCGCGTATAACTGTAAATCGATGTTATTGATTGAAGAGACCTATTTATACTGTACTGTTGGCTATTTACATATCAATTATTTTATGCCGTTGAAATGTTGAGGAAAATAATTTATTTTATGGCCTAGAATTGTTTGAAGTAAACGAATTGTGTCGAATTTAAATCCGATCGGTGGTTCTGAACACAAAGGTGAAAGCTTATCGCAACATCTTTTTGTAATAACACTCGTAAAGAAACGAGTTTAAATAAAATAACAGCTATGTGAACGGAAGGTGATTGGATGCGATCGGAAGGGCGCGGGCGGCCGCGGTGGGTCGCTGCCCGGGCGCATGTTGCCCAACACATCATTTCGGAACACTGCAACCGCAGCGAGCATTGACACCAATTTCTTCAACATGAATTTGTATAATAATAATCAAACTATATATACAACCACGAAGTTCTACAATATTACCTTTGTCTAATGCGATTACTTTTAATCAATTGTGTTATACTAAGAGAAGTAAACTGAGAAAGAATGAGATTGGATTATGGTAAAAATTTAAAAGTTATACCATTTTCCAATAAATTTAGCAGTTTCAAAAGTTATTGCATGCATCATCTTTACTCCTTATACTTTAGTATAAGCATTACGAAGAGTTAAAATTTATTTAATTATCTGTATAAAGTTACTGTAAAATAGTTTATATATAGTTAAGTATTTGTTTTCAATTTAATTAAACTCTGAATAAAAAGAAAATATTTGAGACGATATACTGAAAGGTATTTTGTAGAAAAAAAGTTTAAAAGGATAGAATATCAGACAGGATTGTATTCGCGTGAAACTAAAGGAAACTTATTGTTAAAGTTTTTTTTTCAATAAGCAAATGATATAAGAGTAAGATACCATAAATAAATAAAAAAGCTCTCTTATTGGACCATCTACTGTCACTAAGGTACGTGTCTCACAAGGAGAGAGCCCGCACCACGCTGTCCAAGTGCGGGTTGATGGATGTCACATTTATATGAAAGCTGTTTTTCTGGAACATGTCAGTTACGTCAAGATGTTTTCCTCACTCAGGGACCGAACTTGCGGCTCTAGAGACGAACGGCGTATGCTATCGCTTAACAGAGGCAACTATCACTAACATGAGATACTTGAACGTAATTTATCCTGATGATTGATTAGCGAGTTGTCACATTGTGAGTCGGCGGACGCGTGGACGTGTCGCGACGCTCAGACATCCAGCGCGACGTTCGCACAATGCGCTCACGTACGCGTGTCGCGATTATCAACCGTCGTAAATTACCGCCGATTAGCATACGAGTCGTGGACATGGCGACTGTAAGTCGTTATTAGATTCGGCTACGAGACAACATTGCATCGTTATTAGGCGATAATTGTCGTGGAAGTGTAGCGGTCGATTAACGGGCGCCGACACGACAGGTACGCGCATACCGAGAATGCATATTTAACATACATAACCCGTAAGTCAAGCCATTATAGGTGCATGACACATCTAACTTGACGCACTAAAATCTTGTGTAATTTTTAATTAAATTGTTTATTTTCCCGTCGCGACGCGTCATTCGAAAAAAATTCCCGGTAATGGAGATTTGCGAAGGCAACTGTAAACTGTTAACTGTAGAACTCGTGTCCATTAAGGAAATAGGTGGGAAAAGTACAAATATTAGCTCGGTTTTAAGAGTCTCTCACAGTTCGTTGACTCGCGAAATTTTGTGTCAGATGAAGTTAATAAAAACTATCTAGACCACCACACCACATAACAGTTTCCGGGTTTTTTTTAAAGCATTCTGCATACTTTATCGTTGTAAAAACATCTACTCGTTTAAGTACCGGTTTAATATACTGTCTGTGACAATACAATATTAACTTAATAAAAGTTTTGAATATCTTTTTATTTATAAATATAAACATAGTATTAAGTGTTTCTATAACATTTTACACAAAAATTGTAACAATTTGTTGTTGAAAGCAAAGTTTAATTCTTTCATAATTTACCAGTTGTGTAATAATTATATATTATTATGTTACATATAAAGTTTTGAAAATAGAGTCTATAGTTAACAGTAAGGTAAAAACATGAACTAAGTTAAAAAAGCTTGGGCAAAGTGAATGAATGTTTGGAGCCGATTAATGCTTTTAATGTATTTTCGGATCGTTCGCATTACCATTTATTTGCGTGTCAAGCATAATGTCTCACGCTCTGTTTTAAGCTGACCTTAATATGGGCGGTGTTCTGATAGCAGAGCGTTGTCCGGCGCGGCGCGGACGCGGGGGCATGCACGTAGCTTCAACGTAGTCCGAATAATTTAGGTAAATCCGCGCTAGACATTGCCATACCGTTACACCGTCTTAATATTCCACCAGAACACTCCTTCTAACTATCTCATTTCGATGCCAATCCGTGTCGATTTATCTATATCACCTAGATGTTTTTATTAACGATGAATATGCTAATACATTTGAAAATAATTCGCATCACGAAAGAATCGCTGCGATTGAC
>DWHS01000172.1:0-10560 GCA_018247935.1 Trogonoptera brookiana
GCTGACAACACATTTGAAAGTCAAGATGAAAACGGTAAATTTTAATGTGGACAGGAATGGTGATTTATATGGAAGTAAAGAAAGTTGATATTTACTTAAATTACATTCACATATATACAAAGATAAAATAAATAAGCTTTAGCAATACATTTATAAGAATTGGCAATGGGATAACGATAACATTTTGTTACAGAGGAAGGAGAAGGACACCATGGGTGAGCTGGATGTACCCGACGACAAGCTATACGGAGCCCAAACCGTGCGCTCCGTCATGAACTTCCCAATCGGAGGCATTGAAGAGCGTATGCCGGTATCGTATTCATTTTCAGTAGACTACCAGACTCATTACTTTTAACCAAAGCGAGGTTCTCAAATCAATGGCTATTGTTTTTTTGTTTTTATATGTATACACCACGCGCATGATTTGTTGTTGAAAGAGCATACCGCGATATTTTGCGATATTTTGTACCATAGAATCTGAAAATAAATGAAGACTAGAAAAAGATGAATTGTATACATTGTTTTTGTTGAAATATATACTTTTTTTTAATTCCCTTTCCAGTTTGTAATTTTTGTTTATGAAAAATGATTACAATTCGCCTGGTTCGGGCTACGTGGGTTTGTTGTTTTGTGTCAGATGAATTTCTACATCTTTCTATTCAATTTGCGCTTGTCCTCGGGGACATTCTCCCCAAAGCCATCATTCTAAAACCGCTTTGCACCAGGAGCAGTGTTATCGATTTGTCTAACCTATCCGCTTTTATTTGTTTGCGATAATTTAAATTTTATAGTTTATCTCGAAACGAATTTCAGCAAAAAGTATAGAATAAAATAAAATAAAATTAAGATTCTAGTAGTAAGAGGTTGGCAAAGCAACTTACTATACCTTTCGGAAGTAATAATTCCATACCCATTTTAGTAAGAAATATTAACTTTCACAGTATCCCGTCATCGTAGCTATGGGTATTCTGAAGAAAGCTGCAGCGAAAGTCAACATGGAGTTTGGGCTTGATAAAAAACTGGGTATAACTTTTACTAGTAACACACATTTAGATTTTCTGTTTTGATAGATGTATGTATAATGTATGACGAAGACTTCTCCTTTCAGCGGAAGCTATAATGCAGGCGGCTGATGACGTAATATCCGGCAAGCTGTACCGCGAGGGGCACTTTCCACTGGTCATATGGCAAACAGGCTCCGGTACACAAAGCAACATGAACACAAACGAGGTGGATTTTTTTTTTAAATGAATATTAATAAACAAAACGAAATGGTCGTGACGTTCATGTGATGGTAAGTGATAAGCTAGCTCATAACAATGTGGCATTATGGTACATTGTCTCACATTGCGCTCGTCGCTTTGCCACGTAAGATATTCACTCTCGGTTCCCCGTAAATTTCAATAGCTACAGTACCTTTAAACCAGAACGCAAGAATGTTTGCACACTGCTGTTTGGCGGCAGAAGTGGGCGCTTTGATTATACCTACTTAATTCCTGTCCACACAGGTTTACTATCACTTTCCTGACGTACTTACCAAAGGTGTGTGTTATCGTCACCAGGTTATCGCAAACCGCGCGATCCAGATCCTGGGTGGAAAGCTTGGCAGCAAGGATCCAGTGCATCCCAACGACCATGTGAATAAGTCGCAGAGCTCGAACGATACGTACCCGACAGCGATGCACGTAGCTGTCGCTATGGAGCTGCGCGACCGGCTCATGCCCGGCCTAGTCGCACTGCGTGACACCCTCGAGTGCAAGTCCAAGGACTTCGAGAAGATCATCAAGATTGGCAGGTAAACCATAAGGCAGGAAAACCTTTGCTATTGATGTTTTGACGGTGAAAGAGTTTCCGAACCTGCCATGCTGTTCACAATCCTCATATCTCTAATTTATGTTTTCATTTAGACTCTATTAACATAGTTCTTCCGAAAATTAATGTTTGGTTTGCCTCTATTAGAACTCACCTGATGGACGCGGTACCGCTGACCCTCGGGCAGGAGTTCAGCGGTTACGCGACACAGCTGACGTACGGCATCGAACGTGTGTGCGCGACGCTGCCGCGCCTGCACTACCTTGCGCTGGGCGGCACCGCCGTCGGCACTGGCCTCAACACGCGCATCGGCTTCGCGGAGAAGTGCGCCGCGGAGATCGCCTGCCTCACCGGTGAGCGGACACCAGATATTAATTGAAATGCTGATTTTTTTACTTGTTTCCTAGGCGCGGAGGTTAGCCGCCTGTGTACAAATGTAGTTCGATACCAATAATGGTATTGGAATTGAACTAAAGTCCTTTGTATTTATGTGGATAAGTGGTACATTATAGATTGTGATCCAATTTATTCAGTGCAGCATAACCAGTTTCAACTCTCGTTGTGAACCAACAATATTTTCACTTATGCTTTCCGGACGGAATAAGTTTTCATTGCTGGAGACCGTCTAAATAGATTACCACCGCTTTCCCTATTTCTAACTTAACGTCTTGTGTGTCTAGGCGGCTAACACTATGTGGTGGTATTATTATACTACCTAGTGCCTAATAGGGCCAGGCGTCTATGTATTATTATGTAAAAGTTACGCACATCTCATCGCCCCATGAAATAAAAAAAAAACTGTGCAAAGATTGTATTATACCAAAACTTAACATTATTCTGACTGAGCAGGAATACCATTCGAGACTGCGCCGAACAAGTTCGAAGCGCTGGCGTGCCATGACGCGATGGTAGAAGTGTCCGGCGCGCTAAACACCATCGCGGTTTCGCTCATGAAGATTGCGAGCGATATCCGGCTGCTGGCATCCGGGCCGCGATGTGGTCTCGCCGAACTTATGCTACCGGAGAATGAGCCCGGCTCTTCCATCATGCCCGGTAAGACCAACTCGCGTAATCCCTTAATATTAATGAATAGGTAACGCCAGTGATTAGAAAATGATAACTCCAGGTCGATGGAAATATCAGTGAAGAAATTTTAATAAGCGTTCATACCTTTTTTTATCTTCAACAATAATTTTAGGCAAAGTGAACCCGACGCAGTGCGAGGCGATGACGATGATCGCGGCACAAGTTATAGGTAACCATGTGGCGTGCTCGTCGGCGGCTCCAACGGCCACTTCGATCTCAACGTTTTCAAGCCGATGATCGTCTCTAACGTGCTACGCTCCATACGGCTAATTGGTATGCAAGCATGCAGGCTCTAAACATCGAATAATTTTGATATATACTTTATAATTAAGTTAAAAGAGACAGAAATGGTCCCTAGATAGAGGATGACTCTGTCAGTAAATGCATCTTGAAGCGTCCACGCTACCTCAGTTCAACGTCCTATGCCACCTAAAACGCAGGATCACGACTTGTTTGCTGTCCTCCCTGGAATCGCCTGTGAAATTCAAACTATAGCGATAGCGAACATAAAAACTGTTTAACACACATTCTACATAAAGCAGGGAATATCTTAATGCTATACGCAATTGAGGTTTAAGCTTGTCGGAGTTTAGTATTACTTTTCTTTTGCCCCACCAAAAAATTTTTTTCGAATACGAATGGTCATTTAATATCAAGGTCCTGTTGTTTGTATAATCTTAATGCTGATACTCCCCTCAGGTGACGGATGCGCCGCATTCAATAAGAACTGCGCGGTCGGTATCAAGGCTAACGAGGCGAAGATCGCGAAGATCATGCAGGAGTCCCTTATGTTGGTCACCGCCCTCAACCCACACATCGGATATGATAAGGTAAACAGATCTCAAAAATTTTCTGTAGTTTTATAATTAACAGTTTCAACTTCAATATCTATTAAGTAAAGCACACACACATATATATTTCACTATGTTTACTGGTGACAACCAAACTAAGATGCGCTTGTATCACAGGCTGCAATAATACGTATTGCAAAAGTAGAATTAGGCGTGTACAGGACATATTTCTATAAATTACTTGTCTACTAACTACATTATCTTCAAATACGAGTTGTTTCATACGCCCTTAAATAAGAGTGAGGTGGTTGATGATAATGAAATTCTGCTATTGAGAATATTGTACTGCTCACATGTTTATCTTTGAACACTAAGAAAAGCTGTAATGACAACGGATTAGCATCACGAAGGTAGTTGAGAATCAGTTTTAACCTGTGAGTTACAACCCATGGTGGTAAACCTCTTGCAACGAAAACAACGTCAACTGTTGTGATTAACAGAGTTCATAACTTCATTACAGGCCGCCGCGATCGCCAAGACCGCCCACAAGGAGGGAACGACGCTGAAGGACGCCGCCATCAAATTGGGCCATCTCACTGCTGAGCAATTCGACAAGTGGGTCCGTCCTGAGAACATGCTTGGACCCAAGTAACCCCCTCGCCCCCACACAACCTGTGCGTGACTGTGACTGTGCTTGTGACAACGTCTGTATAAACTGTGTATGTATGTATTAGAAAGCCGCTTCGCATTGAACAACCAGTACTGTAAGTATCAAATAACAGAAACACATATTTAACCTCTTCATTGAATTGTTTGTGAAGTTATTTATTTATAATTATTATTTATATTTTAATGTAGTGGTTAAATAAAAAAACTTGTGATTTGAATTATATAAAAGGCCTCATTGTCTTTGGCTTACTCTATGCAACACAGTATAGATTCTTGTAAAAACTTTCTTAATTTATACATAAATTCATACACCATTTACATTTTTTTAAAACTTTTATTGTATTTTACACTTTAAATTTTTTATATGATTATCAGCCAAGTTGAATACATGTGACGGTTGTTACAAGTGTGAGTCGCAAGTTGCAATTGAGTATTACAATACTGATCTGGAAAAGGTTTCTAACACAATGCATGTACAAATTTTTGATGTAATGTTACCAGTATCTATTATATGAGGACATTTGTTTTTGGACAGTGTGTCCTGTTTGATTATGTTCGGTCAGTAGTCAGCTGGTTTGCTGTCTTTGTTCAAATGTGCCAGATGTTTGTTGAAATAAAACTGTGAGATTTATTTTGTGTTATTTATTCACATTGTAGCGCACCAGAAATCTTCAAGCCCCATGTGATGTTCTGTGTCATAGAGTAAAATAACTAACAGTATTAAATATTCTCAGATAATACAACAAAGCATCAACTAAAGCTAGTTGTTTTGCTTGGGGTATGTGACACTGAGTTTGTGTACACACCATTCTTAAGCGAGAAATATCTACCATTTATTGTTGTTTGCTTTGTATGCCAGCAAATACTCGGAACTAATTTATTATTAAATCATCAATAGTTGTGTTAGACACACAGTGAGTTGTTTTGTTTTATCATAACATTGTAAAATTCTTTGAAACAAGTGTATATTATGTCTTTTATGTTATTTATTAGTTATTAATGTTTTTAAATACTACACAGTTAAAACGTCTTAAATAATTAACTAGTATAGATTGATTAGCTTAACTATGAAGGCTCATGCGGAATAGTATCTACAGTTAATAATCATCATCATTCACTCAATATTTCTGTCTGCATTTAAATTACCTGTAATTACAGCAATGCATTATTAAATATCGCAACATGCTTGTATCTTAAAAAAATCACGTTAATCAGAAGCTGTAACTAAAAACAAATAAAATGGTCTCTTGTCATAAAGCATTTGCACTTCATCTACTAGTTATTACTTGTACAAGGAGCAATAAACAGATAAATAGTAAATAATATGTAGATGTTTAAGCTACTGTAATAGACGTACAGGATGTCTACCTGATATGTTTGCTTACTACTGTTTGTGAGACATGGACTACGGTAATACATACCTAGACAGTTCTAATAAAAGACAGATAGCCAATGAGAAAGTTTTTCACTGGTAGTAGGTCTATGTTGCCGAAGAATGTCTAGGTAGGTACCACTGCAGCTCCATACACAAATAGTAATGTCTAAACACTACTATATTCCTGTTTGAAGGGCTCCATAATGGGTAATGAGACTTTAATATCTTATGTCGTAGTGATTAGTACAATGTGATGCAGTGTATATCGTCCTAACTGGCGCATTGTTATAAGCAGGCTTTTCACTTACCATCACATTTACTTCTAGTTCATGTTGTTGATTGTCGAATAAAAAAATAAATACAAGGTGGAAATAAAAGCCTTAAGACATGCTTCATCTACTATTATATTAGTGATACATTTAGAAACTATAATACAGTAATCTTGATAAGTTCTTTGGTTCAATGACCAGAAATTAATTCTGTATGTTCTTTGGATATTTAACAACTATAAGTTAAATAGATACATATCAACTAAGATAGACATTTTAAAGTAATGAGATAATATCAATGTATATACAATATTGTACATACATACAAATGCAAGAATATATACAACTATATAAACCAAGCTTAATTATAGATCATGGTTGTTTGTACCGCAATTATCAGATAAACTTTTATTAGGCCAATATAAACATCGAGTGATATGGTATACAGAAAAATCATTCTATCAATTATATATGTACATTAATGAAGAAAATTCTGTTCTTTTATGTAGTCACTAAAATTAAAAAATATATATTAATTAGATGAGATTTTTGGTATATTAAAAGTAGTGTACCTTTTTATTATGATTGTACTGAATAATTTTTATGTATATTTAACAGGAAGTTTGAAAGTAGCAACAGTAATAGAAACAATGAGGAGCAACAAATTGTGATAGTAGTGGGGATAGAAAATATTTTTATCAGATGTATGAAAAATATACATGTGGATGAACAGAACAATAGAGGACAACCGATAGAGATGGATGGATTGTGTGAGAAAGGATATGAATGTAAAAGGAGTAGATTGAGGTAACAGTTCATAGAAGAGGATGGAGACGATTCATACTAAACCATCATATGTAGTGGGAACAGGATATGGAGGTGATCAAATCAAATAATATTTATCCCATGTTGCACCCATTTTACAGTAGATGAAATAAAAAGAACATTCCTTAAACAATTTGTTAAAGCTTTAAATACAAAACCAATATCAATGTTATGGTTTTTAGTTACATAAAATGGAATTTATCCAAAACATGCAATCACTTGATATAAATCGGACAATTAAAAAAATAATAACACCTTAAAATAATAGGGACTAGATTATTTAAGTACAGATCTAATTATTACAAATGCACCGATGTGGAGGGCATTGTAAAGACTGTATAAAATTGTACTCTTACGATTACATAAATACATCTTTGATATTCTGGAATTGCTTTACAGCAAGGTCAACTGGCAAGTCAAAACTATAAGGCGTGAGACGGTCCAGACTCTGCAATGCATCTTGAAATCCTGTGTTGACGACGTAGCTGGTGGAGGAATAGTATGCGTCAATCAATGATCTGCATTTCAACATAATATTGAGCCATGTAACAAGTTTGTGAGCGTTTAAAGCAGCACAAACGAATGCTTTGAAATGAGCATCGTAGCTCCTTTTGTACGGTGTGTGGGAAGCTAGAATACTCCCAATAGTACTTAATAAACTCTGCTTATTTGTGATAGCTGTACCACCAACTATGTCTAAGTTAAAGCTCTGACTTAGTTTTCTAGCTGGAGTGGAGTTAAATCTGTCGCCGTCATTAATATCATAGTAACGTAGAATAAGTTCCCATATGTGTATGGAGCGAGACATTGATGATCTTCGGACGGGAAAGCAGCCTATGATTGGTACGAGGGACGTGGATTCTGGTCCAACAAGACCGTGTTGGAGTAAATCACGCAAATTTACAGCTAAGTGTCTTCGAACAGCTGTAGTTAAAGGTGCATCATTGATTACCACAGCACCTTCCTCAGAATCACTATCATAGCTGTCAATTATGGACGTCGATTGTCTATCGCGGGACACTAAATGTAACACAGCATCAATGGACATCTCAAGCTTGGCTCTGAGGTTGCCCCAATGAGTCACAACGGGAGATGATTTTTTATCAAACTTTTTATTACCGTTTGGAGAACAACCAAACTGTGAAACTGTAAATATTTGTATTAATGTTGAAGCTTTCCTCATTAAATTAATTGTCTCCGCTTTAAGTTCATCATTAACTTTACTTCTAGTAAAATTCTTATCAAATGACTCGGTCTTTCCAACTTTCTTTGGCTCTGGTTTGGTCTTTCCATTGCTTTTTAAGTCTTCATTCTTTATCAACTTTATGAACTTTTCCATGTCCTGTATATGGGCCTGTAGTTTCCCTATTATTTCTTCCTTAGACAGTTGTCTATCTGCATACTGGCGAACTGCACAATTAATTTGATGTCTTAACTCATCAGCACTAAGCGGCTGGTGGCAGCCTTCTTCTAGACTGCGGTCAATTTCACTTCTTAAATGTTCTATTAAGGTCCTGTGTGTGCTATCCCCTGATTCGGAGTTCGGATCAGCGGCGAACCGTTCGAGCTCTTTCAATTGAGACTTGAGCCTTTCGATGAAGTGCGACTGGCGCGCGCGCTGCCGTTTCATTTTTCGCTCCAATTCCACGCATTCATTGCAAGTGGCTTCATCAGCACTGCCCTGCGGCGCAGACCTCGAATCTGGAACCCCGCGCGAAGTGAACTCCTCGAGTGCTTGAAGCATCGCATCCTTTTCCCCGGGGGGTGCTTTCAGAATTTGACGTAAACGAAATTCCACTTGAGCGAGATGCGATGTTAGAGAGAAAACTGATGATGATAAAATCTCCTGTTCCTCTTCCAACGCGTGTATTCGGTCCCCAGAAAATTGTTCCGGTGCAGTTTCGTCACAAAGGTTTTCCTTCGGAGCCCCGAGTGGTTCACAACGGGGCTCCTGCCAAATTGGTATCTCGTTTTCATATTCACAAGCTTCGTCCATTTCTAAAAGCTTTCTGTTTAGTTTGTGGCACGATTAAAAAAAATATTATTGTAATGAAACATTTTATTTCATAATCATCTACACGAACATAATGAAACTGAAAACACTGAAAAACCAAAGAAAACTTAAGTGAATAGAACTTAGCAAAGACGTCACTGTTGACGTCAATGAAAGATTGGAACGAATGGAACTTTGAGTGAATTTAATATGAAATATTACTTTGTTTTACAGTTTCATATAAATAAATAATACATTAATTTATGATGTGCATATTTTCACAATAAACTGAAACAAATATGTAATGTGAAAAGTAAATAGGATACTATAAGGGTTGAATTATCTTAGAGTTTTTTAGCGACATCTGTTGTGTATATAAATAGGTCTCAAATTGAGTGAAAGAATTTTTCCAACCCAAAGATAGATGGCATAATTCACAAGTACCTATGATTTTGAAAAATTAAGTTTGGGTTATTTATTTCAATTAAAGTATGTACAGTAATATAACGGTTTATATAAACGAACGTATCCTTCTTGTCCCTATTTTTGTGTATCAAAAATATAACAAAATGCCGAGCAAGAATTTTAATAGTCTAATGTATCCCTCGAAAGATAGAAATGGAAATAACGTATGATAAGTATTATCTCAACTGGTAGGCTCATCCTTGGACAATGTTATCCTGCAATGCGTTTCACATAACACGGTTTTGCGCTATTCCGAGTCCAAAGGATCCCAGCGAAGAGTGGCTGAAGAGGCAACGGAAAGAGTAAACAGCTCGTAGATTAGCAATAAAGATTAAACAAACTCTTATAATGATACTAACTATACTAAGATGTTTTACACCTAGAACCATTTTCCCTAGTAAAGATTCAATAAATTTTTCATATATGCATAATAGAGAAGTCCAGCGATTCAAGTATATGACGCTCTATGGAACGTCGCGTATTTTTGGGCCAAAACCATAAGAGAAAGCGTTTAAATGTTGAAAGCCATTGTCCACACTCCACGGTGTAAATGGGTCACGGCCGCCGCCGGATGTTTTATGGGCCTTTACAAATTATGAAGATTGTGTCCTTCGCTGTAACGTCTCGTGAAAATCGATCTACAATTTCTTAGAGGAAGCGTTCGTATTATTTTGAACTTATTCAGTATTTCCATTTTAATTGTGATTAATACGACGAAGAGAATGAAGAGAACCAGAAGAGACGAGCGGTATGTTCACCTGATGGTTAGTTATAGGTTTTGTCCGCACAACAATGTCACGCTAAGTAAGATGATATACATAAACTTAAAGATCGTTACCTCAGCAACTTCACTAGAAACTATCTCCACTAAGTTTATGTTATTCAAATCGGAACATAATAATATTTGAACGCTACTGTTTGCTTGCATAGACATTTTCTATTTTAAAACTGTTTAGATTTCGTTTCGTTAAGTACTTCACTGGTTTCAGAGTCTTTCAAACTGAAATGTTGTAATGTTTATACAGTTTGGCAAAGGAAATATCTAACTGCATCACCACCAGCGAGTTCAGTAACAGTAAAAATAACAAAGATGTATCATGGGTTTTCCATAACATAATATATTTACAAAATACATCAAAACTTAACAATTTCGTTTTATGTGTGTAAATTTATTAGTTGACAGTGAATCTGATACGATGTCGTAAAGCGAAAGCGTTCAATTACGTACTAGAAAATAAAACCGAACATTTTCAATGCGATGGCAGACAATAAATT